>QBTX01002550.1:0-18286 GCA_003063285.2 Arachis monticola | reverse complement strand
ATTTTTGTCGCTGTTGCCGGGGAGTTGCAATAGTGTGCTAGATTATTAATTAGTGTAATATTTTATATTAATTGCTATTTATTTTTATTTTGTTACCATGAGCTATATGTCTTTCATTGAATTGACGCATTCATTGCCTGATCCGAGTTTAGTCCATTTGATCCTGAAATGAAAGAAACTCTTTCACATATTAAGACGAACTCGACATCGGTTAGCCTCTGAGGTGGTGAAGTGATTGTTATCTATTCACCAGTTCTCATCAGAGGGCGAGTCTGAACCGCCATCCGAGAGTGAGACAAGCTCATTTACTCTTCAGGAGACAGGAGCCCCAGATTTCACACTGCAACCATATCAAGTGCATTACCCACCGCGGCTGCGGATTTCGAAACTAAAGACTGCACTAATCAAACTTAATGCCCAAGTTTCATGCTTACACGCTCAAGAGCCTATCAAGCACCTTCGGGGTTTTCAGAGTAGCCTGTTCTACTGTTAGGCGTATGGTGCAATGAAACTTCTATTCTATTAATCGCTTTCCCATTTTCTCTTGAGGGGAATGGAGGGAATGGTACTACTCCCAACCTCAAGCAACTGTTACTAATGGGACACGTTTAGAAGAGAATTTTCGGAGAAATACTTTCCAGCTGAAGTTACTGATAGATGAGGAAAGAGATTTCAATGATTTTCAAGGTGAATCCAGAGACTCTCTACGAATATTGAGAGCGCTTCAACAATCTCCTGGATGCATTTGCCCATCACATGATTGATAGACTAGTTTTGATCAGCTACTTCACTCAAGGCATGAACCCACAGGATAAGACTACACTGGAGGGTGCCAGTAATGGTTCTTTGAAAAAGACACAAAACCGCAGATGAAGCATGGCAACTGATTAGCGACTTAGTGAGTCACTAGGAATCACAGATAGAGGCGCAACCCCAAAGCTGTGTGAAGATTTCCTCTCTAGCAAAGAAACTACTGCTCTGACACAGAATATATGTAAAATGACCAACCTACTGAAAAGATGCAGTTGAACCAACAACAACACACAAGCTCAGCCTCTCCCCCCAGCAAAGCCAACAGTTAGTCCCACAAGAGTATGCGGATCTGGTGGGATTATAGTCATTTATTACATTGAGATGTCGCAGCTCCAACAGGGAAGACAATACTTGTGCAGCCACTTACAACTTCTATGACTGCCGAATCAAAGATACAATCAACAAGGTAGTAACTACAACCAAGGTGGAACTACAACCATGGGTTGGCAGGACAACTCCAACATAGGTGGAGAAGGAATTCTAACCATGCTGGAGGGGATAAATTTAACAGAGGAGCAGACAATAATGGAAACCAGAGGTGGAAAACAATAACAACAACAGAAGCAGGAATCAGAACCACCTTACAGAGCACCTCACCTAAGCAATCACAAGGAACCAGCACACCAACAACAAGTTCCTTAGATCACTTATTCTAATTCCTCATTAAAGACAGATGCTCTGTTCTCTTGCGCAAGGACAATAAGACATGTAGGCACAGTTGAAATCTAGTCTGAATGGCTTGACTGCCACTTTATAAGTCTCGTCTCCCGATGGATTCCTCACTTAATTCCACCCATCAACCTTTAAGCTCCAATGGAAATTCCTCTCTCAACCACTGCTTAATCCCAAAGTGGCATCAATGCCATCACTTTGAGGTCCGGAACCATACTAAAGAGAGAGAATCAGAGGAGCCAGCCCACAAAACACGTGCCAGCGAGGATGTGGTGGAAGTGGGAGATGCTGAGAGGAAGAGGACGTACAAAGACATAGTTGAAGAAGAGGAAGCTCAACCACAGAATGAAGCACCAAGGGATGCAAAAGCTACAAATCACGCCCATCCTATCCCATTTCTGCAACTTGCAAGGAAGCCAGAAAGCAGATGGAACTTGATCCCAAGAATGGTAGAAATATTCAAAAGGTCAGAGTAACTGTTTCCCCTTTTGATGTTATTCAATAGGTAACAAATATTGCAGTTTCTAAAGGTATTGTGCATACATAAAGATAACATAATGAATTAGAAACTAGTCCCTTAGGTAGTTCTATATCTGCTTTAATAGGGGTATACCTGAAAAATGTGTGATCCAGTCCATGTATGGTTAACTTACCATTGGAGGTGTGATATTTCTGACTGTATGTGTGATTAGGAGCGTGTGTTAGTATAATGCCTTGTCTATATATGATACTTTGAGGCTCCCTTCCTTAAAAAAGTTGCAGCTCGTTTTGTGTTAGCAGATAAAAGCATTATTACAGTGGTTGGAATTGCTGAAGATGTCTTAGTGAGCATTAAGGCTCACATTTCCATTGATTTTTACATCCTGGAAATGCCCCCTAAAACTCAGGAAGACCATCATCACATCCTCTTGGAAGACCATTCCTGAAGACTTCAAGTTGAAACTGGATGCTTCTCGGAACTACTCCTTTGAGATAGATGCAGAACAGTGAGTTCAATTTAAATAAAGGGCTTATTTGGAAGTCAAATCCTTCGGAAGATCATTCTATCTTCCAGTGCGACATTATTGATGAAACTGTAGCTGAAGTTCACCAGGAAGAATTAGAAGAAAGATACATGAGCAAAGTCAAAGTGTGGGGACACTTTCTGGAAACCAAAGAGAACACTTTACCATTATTACCAGTCCCGGATGATCTAGAGCCTAGCTATGAGCAGAAATTGAGCTAAAGCCCTTCCTCCATACCTCAAGTATGCTTACCTTGAAGACAAGTAGAATTCCCAGTTATCATTGCACAGGAACTCACCTCTCAACAAGATAACAGCTACTCAGTGTTGTTGAGAAACATAAGAAGCAATTGGATGGAGCTTGGCGGATATAGTAGGCATCAGCCCCAAGTTTGTGAACATAGAATATTCTTTAGAAGAGGCGAGCAAAGCCTGTCCATAACGCCGCAAGGAAGATTGGAATCCCACATCTTAAGTTGTCAAGAAGGAAGTGACCAGGCTACTTGAAGCAGATATTTATACCCATTTTAGGGATAGTGAATGGGCAGCCCAGTACAAGTAGTGCCCAAGAAGTCTGGAGCACAACAATAAAGAATGAGCATGGAAAGCCTGACAATAGAGTGCAGAATCATGGGAGTTTGCATTTGATATAGGCTCTCAACAAGCCACTCGCAGGATCATTACCCTTGCGCATTTATGATCAGATGCTGATTTGCCTGTCAGGTAATTCATATTGTTTTTAGATGGTATACAGGATACTTTCAATCCATATAGCTCCTGAAGATCAGGAGAAGACTACTGTTACATGTCCTTTGGAACGTATGCTTAAAAAGAATGCCTTTTGGCTTGTTGTAATGCACCACACTTTCCAAAGATGCATGATGAGGTGTCTTTTCAGATCTTATTGAGATTATATGGAGGTTTTTATGGATGATTTTATTTTATGGTTATTCATTTAGCCTTTGCTTGGATAGTTTATCTAGAGTATTAGAAGGTGTGTTAGTACAAACCTTGTATTAAATTTTGAAAAAGTCACTTTATGGTAAGACAAGGAATTGTACTAGATATGTTGTTCTAATACTGGAATTTCGTAGATCCAGCAAAGGTGGATATTATTTTCTAGTTTACCTTACCCCTCCTCCGTGAGGGAAGTCTGTTCGTTCCTTGCCATGCAGGTTTTTACAGGAGATTATTAAGGACTTCAGTAAGGTTGCATTACCTTATCCAGCATTACTGCAGAAAGATATTGAGTTCGAGTTCATTAGAGCTGTATGCAAGCATTTGATAAGCTGAAGATCGCCTGACTCAAGCTCCAATTGTGAGAGGACCAGACTGAGCCAGCCATTTGAAATTATGTGTGACGCCTCCAACCATGCAGTAGGAGCGAGCGCTGCTCAGCGCGAAGGTAGGATCCTTTGTATGCCTATGCATCTAACTTTAGATGCTACTCAATCTAATATACTACTAAAAGAAGACTTCTTGCTATTGTTTTTGCTCGGATAATTCCGACCTACTTACTTGGTACTAGGTAGTAGTGTACTCAGATCATGCAGCTCTAAAAATATTATTAGCTTTAAAAGAGTCCAAACCAAGGCTAATACGTTGGATACTGCTACTGCAAGAATTTGATTTAGAAATTAAAGACAGGAGTGGACCAGAATTTAGTGGCAGACCACCTGAGTCGCCTTGAGCACATAAGGGTGACTCCACTCCTATAAATGATAATTTCTCATTTGATAGCTTACAAGCAGTATCTGAAGTAGTCCCTTGGTATGCACCTGTAGCTAATTATCTAGTAGCCACACTTTTCCTCAAATTTTACTAGCACCAAAGAGGACAGCTGAAAAGGAGTCCAAATATTATATTATGGATGATCCATATTTATGGAGGTGCGGTGCTAACCAGGTAATTAGAGTATGTGCCTCAATCAGAGTTCTAGTCATTTAGAGGCTTGCCACTCATCTGAGAGTGGAGACATTTGGCCCTCAAAGAACAGCTAGAAAATTCTAGACTGTGGATTATGGTGGCCTACTCTTTTTAAAGACGTTGCTGAATTTTGTAATCCTGTTTCCATGCCAAAGATTTGATATCAAATATATCAGACATAAAGAAAAATTATGCTTTTCTGTGAAATTTTGATGTTTGGGCATTGACTTATGGGTCCAATTTCCAATCTAGGTTACTTTATATACTGTTAGCTGTAGATTATGTTTCTAAATGGGTGGAAGCAATTCCTACCCGTACTAATGATGCTAACACTATTGTTCTTTTGTTAGAAACATATTATCTGTCGCTTTGGATCACCGAGCAATCGTGAGCGTCAAGGCACCCACTTTTGTAAACAGGAGACTACATGATTACTGAAGAAGCATGGGATTATTCACAAAATAGCACAAAGCTACCATCCCAGGCCAATGGACATGCAGAAATCTCTAACAGAGAAATCAAGCATATTTGGAAAAGATAGTAAAACCTCAAAGGAAGACTGGAGTGCCAGGTTACAAGATGCACTCTAGGCATATAGAACAGCGTACACAACACCCATTCGGATAGCCCTTCCGCTTGGTATTGGAAGGCTTGCACCTTCCAGTAGAAGGAACACAAGGCTTTTCTGGGCTGTGAGGAGTGAACATGAATCTTGACGAAAGCTGGTGCTGAAAGAAAACTGCAATTAGCAGAACTAGAGAACTTCACCTAGAAGCTTATGACAACTCAGACTTACAAGGAAAAATGAAGGCTCCATGACAAGCACATTAAAAGGAAGAATTCAGACCAGGGGAATTAGTTCTTCTATATAACTCCAGACTGAGGCTCATGCCAGACAAACTGAGATCAAGATGGAAGGCCCATACAGAGTAGAAAAGGAGAAGCCATACGGAGTTTTCCACTGCGGTCATCCTACTAGCTCCCAATTATTTAAGGTCAATGGACATCGCCTGAAGCTTTGCCATGGTGAGAAGATGAAGAATCTAGGAACTAGAAGCTTCCTCTGGAGACACACCAACAGAAAGCAGAATGAGGCCTAACGAGCGTCCAACTTAAGGACTGTAAAGCAAAGTGCTAGGTGGGGACAACACATGGTATGTCGTTCCGTTTCAGTCTTAGTTTTATTTTTTGCTTATATTTATTTTATAAGCTAACGACTCTTTCTCATAATCCAGCATATAGCTGCATATAGTTTGCATTTGCTATAGCATCTGATATCTTATTTTATTAAAAAAAAAACACACGCGCACGACGCGTAATCTGTCGCTGACGCGTCCGCGTCACCAGTGCGTATGAAGAAAGAAGTTGAACAGAAGAGTCACGTGAAAGCGTGGCTGAGGCTTGCCTTAGGCACAAACATGCCCACGCGACCGCGCTCACTCACGCGGCCGCGTCATATGGGAAATAAGCCTCCCACGTGTTCGCTCAACACCGAACGCGGGTGACGCGCCTGACATAAATCGACGTAAAAGGTGTAGCAGCAAGTTGATGAGCTGGGCTGGAATGATGCTAAAGACCAGCCCATACTCACGCAGTGCCCCACGTGGCCGCTCGTCCTCCAAACATGGCCTTTCACGCGACCGCGTCACCCACGTCTCGCGTCACCCTAAGTTTGGCAAAATGAGTTAACACAGAGAGTTGCGCGAACGCGAGCTGCACTCGCGCCAATCACACAAATCAGGTGTCACGCGACCGCGTGACCCCATACCGTCTGCGTCACCTATATTTATCGCACATCACACGACCGCGTCACTCCCACGGCCACGCTCACATACGGCGCAACAGAATATCCAGAGTCAGCCAAAATATCTTATCTTTTCTTCTCCAAATCCTTATTTTCTTTTACCTTTTATTTCTTTCTTTCCCCTTCCCCCCCCTACTTCCTCTCTCCTTTTTTTCCTTCTTCTTCCTTATTTTTCACATTCATTATCAAAGTTCTTTTCTTTCTCTCTTTATTTTCAAATTTTTCCATCATTTTTTATTTATGTTTACTTCTTCTTTTTCTTTCATTATCTACATTCTATTTTCCTTTTTAATTTTCTTTTATTCCTTTAATTGTATTAGAAATTATTGGGTCATTATCTTTTTCATATTTTGCTTGTGAGTTATTATGAATTTGTTTGATAATTTTATATTATTTTCAACAGGGTTGCTTCCATGACTAAATTTACTACTTCCAATAACATATTCAACATGCATGCCAAGTGTTTGTGAAAACGCCCGTATGGCATTACACATTACTTTTATTCTACACTACTACTTATAACCGCTTTCTCACAAAATTTTTATATTTTATTAATTTCATATAATGTCAATACAAACAGATTGCCAGTTTGAAAGACTTGGTAATCTAACTTGACATTGAATGCTTGATCTATGCTACCTCATACCTTTGCTGGCATGCCATAAACATCTCGCATTCAATTGCCATCACATGCACTTGTTTATTACCTTTGATGAACTTTTCACATGTAGTCTAGACCATGTGTTAACGACATCCCTCTTTATCGTGCATTGATTATCAACCATAATGTTCGCTCCCTTGCTCGAACCCTTCGCTTTACATATTACTTTCTCTTCCCTTTTCAGGATGGCCACCAAGAAGGAAAGGAGAAAGCTACTCCCAAAACCACCAGCAAGGAGAGGAACAAAAAGAGCATTAGTGGCAGAGCCATCTTCAACAGCGGTAACACCTCAACAAAAAACCAAGAGGATCATCAAGTCGATGAAAAAGAAGAAAGCTTTTCCAGCTAAGGACACTGCACGATTTCCTAACGCTAATGTGAGCAGATGTTCCCATCTGGCAGCAAGGAACTATAACAATGAGCACTTTCTTATCCTCCCAACCCATATTACTGAATTTGTTAGCCCTGCATTGAGCGAAGACAATGGAATTCCTACGGAGACAGCCACGGCAGGTTAATCTTTCTGGGTAGTCGATTCTACTCAACTTTCACATGCCAACACTGCAGTTGTCTATTCCGTCAGAAACAAGTCCCTATAAATGAAGAGGTCATTCAACAAGCATTAGATCTTCCCCCTGCTCCAGAAGGATTTGGACGCATTCCAAGAAGTCTCACTCAAACGCCAGACATACCAATTCGACTGGGACGCCGTTCTCAGAGTTATCGCACAACCTGGCAGCCTATGGATCTACGGATACCATCGTTTCCGACCTAAGGGCATATCGGCTTCAGCACTTACCTTGGAGGCTCGAGTATGGGCACAGATTATGTCTCATTACATCTTCCAGCACTCACGAGTCCTCCTTCACTGCAGACATGCTGTTTTACTCTGGTGTATCTTACAGACCAGCCTCTAAATTACCAAGACACATTCAGGATGCTATGAGACACATACAAATTGCGGCAACTTACCTTTTCCCACCTTGGTTTTCAGATCTCGTTCTCAACAGCTGGAGTCTCTTACAAGGCTGGGGACACCAAAGCCATATCTTCCACAGAATGATCATCACGTCCCTAACGAAAAATATATCAGACCCCAAGCAGCCACTACCAAGCACAGAACGCAGAGAGAGAACTCCCTCTTTCCACACCACAAGCACCCACAACAACCAACTGCTCCATCAAATACTTGAAAAGGTTGGATCGCAGGAACACAAAGCAAAGCTAGAGAGTGCGTAACCAGAGCCGATTCACATACCTTAAGAGCTATTTATGGGAAAATACAGATCTGACAACGACCCAGACACCCCGGACTCCACCTCATTTACCAGCTACAGGGAGCCATGACGGTCCGATGGTGGAGATACTGCTACCAGCCCCCCTTTGTTTCTGACGATGGCACCGAGGACGGTGCAAAGCCTTAGTGTGGGGAGGTCGGTAGTACCTGACTTCCGGAGGTAATTTCTTTTCCCTAACACCAATAAATAGGATATTTAGTTAATTTTTCTTTTGTAGAATAGGATAAATTGCATAGTAATAATTAGTTGCATGCATGTTCTACTGATTGAAATAATAAGTTCTTCTAAGACCCTATTTTTGAAAAATTTCACTAACTTAAATAAAAACTTGTGTTAAAACTTGTTTGAACTTGTATTTGAAACATAAGTTTAAAAGCTAAGAGCACACAACCTGTGAGATTTGAGCTTAATTATATGGTACATTATTTAACCATAAATATTTATTCTTGTGTGTTACTTCTCTATGATTGTAGATTTTATTTGTTTCATCCTATATGTCCAATATTTAATTGTATTTACATGCTTGCATATGATTGAGGCCATTATTTGATTTAGCTCACTTTTTCCAAATAAGCCTACCCTTTAATTACCTTTGTTAGCCACGAGCCTTTTAATCCCATTTGTTCTATTATTTTACCACATTACAGCCTTAAGCGAAAAAAACAATTAAATATCTAATTGAATCTTTTAGTAGTTAAGATTAAAAATAAATGTGTGTTAATTAAGTATGGGAAAATGTGGGAACATGGGTTAATAAGGAAATGTGTCATGATATATAATGGGAATTTGGGTACCTACTCATATGAAACTAGAAAAAAAATTAAAAATCCATCTGCATTATAAGCTGTGTTTATTTTTCTTGTTCAAACAAAAAATATTCACAAATATATTTAAATAAATAAGGGGACAAAATTATCCCAATTCCAAGTTAAGTTAAGCTCCAAGATCAATGCATATGTGATGAAAATAAGAAGAAAGTTAATGCATGAGTATGTAATTGGTGCACGAATTGTAAATCATACTTTTCACAACTCTACCACTAACCAGCAAGTGCACTGGGTCGTCCAAGTAATACCTTACGTGAGTAAGGGTCGATCCCACGGAGATTGCCGGCTTGAAGCAAGCTATGGTTATTTTGTAATTCTTAGTCAGGAATTAATTATAAAATAGTGATGGTATATATGAGTAAATACATTAAATTAAATAATACTTGTTATGTAGTAATGGAGAACAGATTGATAGTTTGGAGATGCTCTGTCTTCCGAATCTCTGCTTTCCTACTGTCTTCTTCTTCACGCACGCAAGGCTCCTCCATAGCAAGCTGTATGTTGGTGGATCACCGTTGCAATGGCTACCATCCGTCCTCTCAGTGAAAATGATTCAAATGCGCTATCACCGCACGGCTAATCATCTGTCGTTCTCACTGTGTTGAATATGATCCATTGATCCTTTTTGCGTCTGTCACTAAGCCCAGCACTCGTAAGTTTGAAGCTCGTCACAGTCATCCCCTCCAGATCCTACTCGGAATACACCAAGACAAGGTTTAGACTTTCCGAATCTCAGAATGGCCGCCAATAGTCTAGCTTATACCACGAGACTCTGATCATGAACCAAGAGGCTAAGAGATATACACTCAATCTAAGGTAGAACGGAAGTGGTTGTCAGGCACACGTTCATAGGTGAGAGAGTGATGAGTGTCACGAATATCACATCATCAGGATGAAGTGCGAGTGAATATCTTAGAATAGAGACAAGATTGAATGGAAAATTGTAGAAAATTGCATTAATTCATTGAAACACAGCAGAGCTTTATGGGCGAAGATTTTGCTCGATGGTCTAGATTTTCTTCTTATAGAAAGAATTACTTCGTTGTAAGCATAGCTCTAAACCATTCAAACATCATTATTTTATTATTTATATTGTGTTTAATTGTGTGGTTTTATCAAATCTTTTCCCACTTATTCATATGATTAGCATGTATTTACAATTCCTTCCCAAAAATAGTTTATGATTGAAAACTTGCTTCCTAGGGACTTTTAGTTATGTATTTTAATTCTCCTTTATCCCATTCGATGCCGTGATCCGTGTGTTAAGTATTTCAGGCTTCACAGGGTACGAATGATTTGGAAATCGGAGAGGAGGCTTGCAAAAATGGAAGGAACACAAGAAACTAAGGAGATGACCAGTGAGCAATGACGCGAGCGCATGGCCCACGCGAACGCGCGAAATGGAGAAGTCGCAGCGACGCGAACGTGTGCCTGACGCAAACGCGTGGATTGGAGTCTGCACGAATGACGCGAACGCGTGAACTACGCGAACGCGTGGCAAGGAAAAACGCTAAATGACGCGAACGCGTGGATGACGCGTATGCGTGACATGCGCGATCTGCAGAAATTACAGAATACACTGGGGGCGATTTTGGGCCGCATTTTGACCTAGTTTTTGGCCCAGAAACACAGACTAAACCTAGGGAACATGCAGAAACTCAAGGAGGCATCCACACACATTCAGATTCTTCACATTAGGATTACTTTAGTTTTAGATCTGAATTTAGATTAGTGTTACATTGATAGTTTATGCTTTTGCTTTGGATTGTGGATGTTGAAGAGCCATTGCCTCTGTGAAGACATTACTTTAGTTTGTTCCTTTACCTTTTACTCTTTTCAGTTGATTATTGACCCTATTCAAATAAGTATGTTACATTTTGAGTTTATTAATATATAGAGTTATTTTTTTTTAATTAATTTTAATTCTTCATTTTATTTTATTTAATTATGTCTTCTTATATTTTTATGATTATTGATTCCATATCAATGGAGTAGATTCTCCACTTGACATGGGGGTTAATTAAGAGGAGACACTTGAGTTGGAATGCTCAAGTGCTTAGTTACAATTGGATGTTGTAGGCTAATTCTGTACCTACTAACACTAGACCTTCCCAAGGGAGAGGACTAGGAATTGCGGGTATTGTTAGTTCAATCACTATACTTTCCTTTACTTAGTAAGGGTTTACCAAGTGAGAACAATAACCTCTTTACACTACACTTGAGAAGACCCCAACAAGGATAGGACTTCCATTTAATTATTCCCCCAGTCAAGGCCTTTTATTTAGAAAATCAATAATTATTCTTAGTTTATTTTTATTGCTTTAATTCACAATTATTTTAATTACTCATTATCAAACTCAACTTTCTGTGAATTTTCTGATTAATAAATTAGCACTCTTTCCTACAACTCGTTGGGAGACGACCTGGGACTCATACTCCCAGTATTTTTATTTCTAAATTTCGTGACAACCCTTTTTTAAATTGGTGAGGCGGATCTTAGCTGGTTAAGAGCTATACATGCAACGATATCCTTTTATTTAAAATCTCTTAATTGGTTAACTTCTGCCATTACATCAGGTGGTGATGAGGTGGAAGGAATAGTAAATGGGAGGGCTATGTCAAGGCTTGGGTTATTCATAGGAAGATGTAAGTATTTTCCTCTTGGGACCACATCGCCCTTAGCTGGAATTATAGCCTTAGTGTCCATGTCTTCCCAAGGAATACCCCCAGCAGCAACTAAATCAGATACTAATGCTGGAAATGGCAAATTGCCCCGGGCATGGACTTGACCCATCGCTTGCTTGACAAGAGGTGGAATGTTCACCGGTTTCTCTGTGAGAACACACCAAACAAGCAAGGCGAGATCTGCCGTGAAGGACGACTTGTGGGTGCTAGGTAGCACATAGTGGGATAGGATCTGGGCCCAAGCTCTAGCTTCTACAGTGAGGAAGTGAGCGTCAATGCACTTGGGCCTCATCCGGAGTTGACCATAGGTCCAAAATGCCTCTGGTTCAGCAATGACTCAGAGGATCGAGTCCCAATCAAATCCAAACTTTTCTCACTGATGTAAGACCTCTTGGTAGCCATCCATATCACTTGGTACCGGTAAGACATTAAGCACTTGCTGAATAGCCTCTTCTGAAACTGAGACTTGCTTCTGGCGCATGTATACTGGTTGAAGAGAGGGAAGATGGTAGTTAGTGTGGAATTCTACCACCCATGAGAGGTTGACCTCTTGTGGTTTTCTCAGAAGAAACTCCCATCATCGCCGTTCAATGCGGGGTAAAATACAAGGAGCAACCTAGTCCGGCAGAGCGAGTAGATACTCGGCATGATAGTTCTTCTCAACCATGGCGGGGAACACAAGTTCATAGAAGCGATTGGGGAATCTTGAAGAATCCTTTGCCGGTTTGCTCTTCTCGTTTTCATTAATAGGAGCGGGTGCCTTCGCCTTCTTAGAGAGGGGTTTGGCTCCCAATGAAGAATGCGCCTTAGAGTTTGGCCTTTGGGGTGCCCTCTTTGCGGATGGTTTCCTTGAAGTTTTCTCCTTGCCTTTCTTGGTGGCCATCCTGAAAGAGGAAGGGAAAAAGGAAAGCATTAAATACAAAGAATCATCTCAACAAAAACATGCAAGTGAAAGATAGTGCCCAAAAGAAATATTGCAACAAAGTGATCATATAGGTATAGGTCACAACACTTCACATGGGATGCAAGAGAAAGTAAAGCATGCAATATGACATGAGAAGAATAATCTCGAACATCCATAACAAAGAGCAAGTCATGTTCAATGAGTATCTAATTAGCAAGCAAAGTGGACTCAATGCATATAGAGAAGAGAGCAAGTGAATGAGGAGAAAGCACCAAATTGAAGATATATGACTAGAATAAACCAAAATGCCATATGTGCATTTCCTCGAACACTTGGTGTGCAATTATCAAGCAATGAGAAATTATGAGATACTCAGCCAATTTGAATCCCAAAATGAAATATCAATCATCATACAACATCACTTACATGACAAAGACAATGAGAGACAACAAGAAGATCTATTAAAGCAAATTAAAACTCAAATTCAACATCTATGGAAAAACAAGAAAAAGGAAAAGTAAACAAACAAAAAGCAAGTAGTATAATCATGTAACTAAAAGAGAAAATAAGTAAATCAACAAGAAAAATCTAACTAGAAGAAGAGATTATGCAAAGAAAGTAATAGATGAGATATGGAAGAAGTAGAACCTTGAGAAGTGTAAAAGAATAAGGTAGAATTTTTTTTCTTTGTGAAAGTGAAAAAGAGATAGAAGAGTTGTAGTGCCACCGGAAGTGGTGGTGGTCGCCGGTAAGTAGCCGGAGACGGTGGTGGTGGATTGTGGAAGAAAAAGAGAAGAGAGGTGATGGAGAAAGAAGGAAAAAGATATAAGAAAGAGGGTGGTAGAGGGGTCGAACAGGGCGCACCAGCTTTAAAACTGGTTCGCGCGACCAGCACGCGCACGCACGGTGCACTGGCGCATCGGTGAGGATTGGTCGAGGGACGCGTAAGCATCCAAGGCGCGCACGCGTGAAGTAAGCTGGGCTCCTGGCACAGGATTGGCACAAAGTGGGCCTAAGTCTCGGGTGAGTTGTACCAGAGTTGGCATTCAGCACAGGCGTGCGGACGTGCATAGTGCGCGGACGCGTGCCTGAGTAAATTGGTGACCGGCGCAGACGCACGCAGTGCGCGGATGCGTCAGTGCGGGCACAGACTAGGCACAAGTATGGCATAACTCTCTGGTTTTTATACCAGGGAGTTCATATAGCGCCATCGGCGCGCGCGCGCGCAAAGTGCGCTTGCGCGTTGATGGCCAATTTGCAAGGGGCGCGCAGGCGGCACGTACACTGGCGCGTGGGTGCCTAGCACGAAATGGATACAAAGTGGGCATGACTCTCGGGTTTTTGGCCCAGGAGTATGAAATGCACCATCGGCGCGCGCGCGCACAGGGCGCTTGCGCGCGGATGCACCTTTTTCCTTGCTTCTTTTTTTTTTACAACATAGGGAAAAACTATTCTAACACATTTTTGGCAGGTGTTCAAGCTAGTAGTCAAGAAAACACTCATAAATTCATGCACTATTCAAAACATAGCATTCTCTCTACTTCAACAATTCATCCATACCAAAATGATGAAATCTATCTAAACATCTTAGTTATCCAACAAGATTAACAAAGCTAGCATTCCTATGGAATCAACAACATCAAGAAGTCACAAAATATACAAAAATCTAGAGCTACAAACAAGAATGTATATACAAGGAAGATCTTACCACGGTGGGGTGCCTCCCACCAAGCACTTTTCTTTAATGTCCTTAAGTTGGATGGTCAGTCGCTTAATCTTCTCCTCCTTTAGATGCATCCGTTAATAGGAACACCTCTAGCTCTTTTGGGAGCTTGTAGCCATGGTACTTCTTCACTCTATGTCCATTCACCTTGAAAGTTGATTCACTTTTAGGATCAAACAATTCCACTACTCCATAGGGCTTTATCTCTTTCACCTTGAAGGGTCCTTCCCATCTAGAGAGGAGCTTGCCAGGCATGAATTGAAGCCTCGAGTTGTAGAGGAGAACCTCATCACCTTCTTGGAAATCTTTCTTCCAGATGTGATGGTCATAAAATGCCTTAGTATTTTCCTTGTAAATCCGGGCATTCTCATACGCTTCGTTCCTCAAACACTCGAGCTCCTCTAGCTGTAATTTTCTTGCCACACCCGCCTTAGTTAAATCCATGTTGCACTGCTTTACTGCCCAATAGGCTCTATGCTCAATCTCCACCGGAAAGTGGCATGCCTTACCATAGACGATCCGGAAGGACTCATCCCCAACGGAGTCATGTAGGCCGTCCTATACGCCCATAGTGCATAGCCTCAATCCTTCCTTTGCGGATTGACCACTTTCTCCAAGATTCTCTTAATGTCCCGGTTGGACACTTCCACTTGTTCGTTGCTCTGTGGGTGATAAGCAGTGGCAACCTTATGGAATGCCCCATAGCGCTTGAGCAGTGCCTCTACTTTTCTGTTACAAAAGTGGGATCCTTGGTCGCTTATGATTGCTCGTGGCGACCCATAACGGCATACAATGTGATTTCTAACAAAAGAAATAACGGTATTGGCGTCGTCAAGGTGGGTAGGTATTGCTTCTACCCACTTTGACACATAGTCAACCGCTAAAAGAATATATAGATACCCATTTGAGTTGGGAAACGGTCCCATAAAGTCAATGCCCCATACATCAAATATCTTACAAAACAACATAGGTTGCTGAGGTATCTCATCCCTTTGAGACGTGTTTCCCGACTTCTGACATTAATGGCAAGACACACAGAACCGATTAGCATCCTTGAATAAGGTTGGCCACTAAAATCCATAATCCAACACCTTTTTAGCTGTTCTTTGTGGGCCAAAGTGGCCGCCACATTCAGATGAATGGCAAGCTTCAAGAATGGGTTCAATTTCAGATTTTGGGACACATCTTCGAATTACTTGGTCCACTCCCCTCTTCCACAAGTGAGTGTCATCCCAAATGTAGTATTTGGAGTCACTCCTCAACTTGTCCCTTTGGTTTTTTGAAAAGTTAGGAGGGAAGATTTTCGCAACCAAGTAGTTCGTCATTGGGGCAAACCAAGGAAAGCTATCCGACACAGCATGCAAACTATCCGATGGGAATGAGTCATTGATCGGAAATGGGTCAAATTTCAAATTCTCAAGGCGGCTTAAATAATTCGCAACTAAGTTTTGAGATCCACTCCGGTCCCTAATCTCAATGTCAAATTCTTGCAAAAGCAAGATCCAACATATGAGTCTAGGTTTTGACTCATTCTTTGTCAATAAGTACTTTAAAGCTGCATGATCCGTGTATACCACTATCTTGGACCCTAGCAAATAAGATCTGAATTTATCTAAAGCAAGAACAATATCTAGGAGTTCTTTTTCCGTAGTGGTATAGTTGGATTGTGCTTCATCCAATGTTTTAGAAGAGTAAGTAATGACATAAGGGAGTTTACCATCACGCTGTGCAAGCGCGGCACCTACAACATGGTTTGATGCATCGCACATTATCTCGAATGGCAATGTCCAGTTGGGGCCTCGCACAATCGGTGCTGTGGTAAGAACTCTCCTTAGCTCTTCAAACGCTTTCACACATGCACTGTCAAACTCAAAGTCCACATCTTTTTGGAGTAGGCGCGACAATGGCAAAGCAATCTTGCTGAAATCTTTAATAAAGTGCCTATAGAATCCTGCATGTCCCAAAAACGAGTGGACCTCCCTCACAAATGAGGGGTGAGGTAAAGTGGTGATAACATCGACCTTGGTCGGGTCTACAGAAATGCCTTCACTCGATACTACATGTCCTAACACTATACCTTGTCGTACCATGAAGTGACATTTTTCAAAATTCAAGACAAGGTTAGTGTCAACACATCTAGCTAAGACCTTGGCCATGTTTTCTAAGCAACAATCAAATGAAGTTTCATAAACACTGAAGTCATCCATAAAGACTTCCAGACAATTCTCCATTAGATCGGAAAAGACACTCGTCATACACCGCTGAAAAGTAGCAGGTGCATTACATGTCTTTTTGGGACTTATGCTTACAAGAGAATGCCCTTTGGCTTGTGCAATGCACCCGCTACTTTCCAAAGGTGCATAATGAGTCTTTTCTCTGATCTTATTGAGGATTGTATGGAAGTTTTTATGGATGATTTTAGTGTTTACGGCGATTCCTTTAGCCTTTGCTTAGATGGATTATCTAGAGTATAACCTAGTATTAAATTTTGAAAAATTGCCGACGTTTATGGTTAAACACAGGATTGTACTAGGACATGTTTGTGTCAATACTGGCATTTCTGTAGATCCAGCAAAGTGGATGTTCACTTTCAGTTTACCTACCCTCTTCTGTGAGGGAGGTCCTTTCTTTCTTGGCCATGCAGGTTTTCTACAGGAGGTTCATTAAGGACTTCAGTAAGTAGGCACTTCCCCTTATCCAGGACTACTGCAATTGAAAGATTCGACGTTACGAGGTATTCAGTTGAACATATTGCACAATAGGCGTTTGATAAGCTGAAGCTGACTCAAGCTCCAATTGTGAGAGGACCATACTGGAGCCAACCATTTGAAATAATGTGTGATGCTTCCAACCATGCAGTAGGAGCAGCACTGGCTCAACGTGAAGGTAAGGATCCTTTTGTTATTGCTTACGCGTCTAAAACTTTGGATGCCGCTTAGTCGAATTATACTACTATTGAGAAAGAGCTTCTTGCTATTATTTATGCTCTGGATAAATTCCGAGCCTATTTACTTGGTACTAAAGTAGTAGTGTATTCAGACCACGCAGCTCTAAAGTATTTATTATCTAAAAAGGAGTCCAAACCAAGGCTTATACATTGGATACTGCTATTACAAGAATTTGATTTAGAAATTAAGGATAGGAGTGGTAACCAGAATCTAGTGGCAGACCACTTCAGTCGTCTTGAGCACATTACAGATGACTCCACTCCTATAGCTGATAATTTTTCATTTGATAACCTGCAAGCAGTATCTGAGGTAGTCCCTTGGTATGCACCTGTAGCTAATTATCTAGTTAGCCGCACCTTTCCTCTAAATTTTTCTAAGCATCAAAGGGACAAGCTGAAAAGCGAGTCTAAATATTATATATGGGATGACCCATATTTATGGAGATGTGGAGTGGTGCACAAAATTGTGATCATCAATGGCGCCAACAACTTGGTACGCACAATTGTAATCTCACCTCTTTATCACAACTCCGCACAACTAACTAGCAAGTGCACTGGGTCGTCCAAGTAATAAACCTTACACGAGTAAGGGTCGATCCCACGGAGATTGTCGGCTTGAAGCAAACTATGGTCATCTTGTAAATCTCAGTCAGGCGGATTCAAATGGTTATGAAGGATTGATAATTAAAAGATAAATAAAACATAAAATAAAGATAGAGATACTTATGTAATTCTTCGGTTGGAATTTCAGATAAGCGTATGAAGATGCTTTGTTCCTCCTGAACCTCTGCTTTCCTATTGCCTTCTTCCAATCATTCATACTCCTTTCCATGGCAAGCTTTATGTTGGGCATCACCGTTGTCAATTGCTACTTCCCGTCCTCTCAGTGAAAACGTTCCAAATGCGCTGTCACCACACGACTATTCATCTGTCGGTTCTCGATCATGTTGGAATAGGATCCATTGATCCTTTTGCGTCTGTTACACACCCAACAATCRCGAGTTTGAAGCTCGTCACAGTCAT
>QBTX01002547.1:0-18306 GCA_003063285.2 Arachis monticola | reverse complement strand
TCAAACCAATCAAGGGAAACCACTTAGATGTAGTTAGACTTTAGTTAAATAATGTTATTTTTTTTTTTTTTTTTTTTATGATTTCCTTTGTGAAGGGATCTTAGTCTTTGAGCCAGGACATAAGGTTCTGGTGTTCAGCAACCATAATGTAAGTTCAGAAGTCACAAGCATACATGCAAGCTAACTATATCTCAAGTGCTTTGTGAACAAGCAACTTCCAATAAACTTTGAAGGCGAATCTTATGGAGAAAAATAGGTGACCTTCACCCAGGAATAGTGAAGGTTAGCAATAAACTAGGAAGTACCTGAATAAAATTAGAGGGAAGCTAGGAACCAATCACCCAAAGGATCTATGAATGTACATAATCCATGTACTATGATATGGATGAAAATTGGAGTACCGAGATTGCACTTGTATTAAATAGTTTACTTCGTTAGTTGGAACCTTATTTTAAATTCTGAGTCTTTTAAAGTTTTTCATGCTGCTATAGGTCGTATGATTGCAAGTCCTGAATGTACTGCTACTGCCATTTCTTTTTTTTTTTTGTCATTCCTTACTTACTTGTATGCTTGTCCTTGTGAATCAACATGAAAAAGAGAAGGAGTGTTTTATAAAAAGGACTAAGTGGAGTAAGCGATACTACTGAGAGATAAAGTATCCTGAGAGTTTGTGGTAGTGGTCATGAAGTTAGCTAAGTTGGATTCAACCACAAGGTGGGAAAACTATCCTGTCAATAGATGATCATAGCTTGATACACACCAACCATGAGACTCAGCTAAATAAACAAGGATCTAATTAAGAAAAAGGGAAAGAACCATCAAAGTTGAAGAATAAAGAAAAATTAGCAAGAAAGAGGAGCACTAAGGGTTTAAGTCTTGAGGGATGTGTCTGTGGTGATCCTATACCAAGGATCTGCTTGGATTACTAAGCTCTCAGGGATGCTTTATCACCTGGTAACTTGGGTTGACTAAACCGAGATTATCAGCTGAAAGTCCACTAATCAAGAGCAATCTTTGCTAACAAAACATTTAGATAATCCAAAAAGGTGCTGGACACCAAGACCTCCCAGGAAAGAAAATAAACCAAACCATGGCTGGGCGTGTATGATGGGGAGAGACTGCACCCCCTCCCCTGTAGGAAGTAAGTTTGAGGGGTACTTTATCACCCAGTGACTTGAACCAACTGGTTCGGGATTGTTGGCTGAAAGCTTATCTTAAAGAGTTTCCCCTTTACAGAGCACTTAGCCTAAAGAAACACAAATAAGCGCCAGTGAAATGACACAAAAGGGATCAATGAACTAAATAGTCTTCATGGGATGCAATCAAGTGAGTATTCTAAGAAAAAAACAAAGCATGAATACAAGGTCTGAAACCAGTGAGGAAGAAACACTGATAAGTTGCTTATGCCATGACAAACCCCATCCATAAAAACCAGGGAACATGACTTACCAACAAGAATGCCTCATTTCTCTTGGCATTCTATTCATCATTCTCTTGTTCAGTACTTGCTTAGGGAAAGCAAGCTTTAAGTTTGGTGTTGTCACCTCACTCGATGCCAGGACATTGGTGCCAGTTATCAGCTGACCTTTTCTTTTACTGTTATTTAAGGGTAGTTTTATGCCAATTTCTTTAGAAAATAAAGCTAGTTTTGGGTAGATATTCACTTACCTATCTTGATTCAATGAATCACTTGTTGCACTTTACATAATTTCATGAGCAATTTGCACTGAATTATAGTTTATTGACAAATTGGATGATGCATGAACTCATGACTTGACGACTACGAAACTTTGATTGCAGCTTTTGTTGCTTAACTTTATTCACCGACAAAGGAAGCAAAGAAGAACTACGTTAGCAGTCACGTTAGTTCCAATCCCTAACGTGACCTCTTAACAGGGGAATGGGTGCTTAACTTGCAAAGTTAAGATGAGAAAGGTAATCGAATTAAGACGCCCACTCGAAGCCAATCATAAGCCAGCCACGTTAAATAGATCAACGTTAAAACATTAAGTTAACGTGAACTCAACGTGGAAGAAGGACAACAAGGCCAATGTTAGTGACAAATCTCTTGTCCATACTAACGTTGAGGGACCAAAGCTTCAATAATATGCACAGTTTATTGCACACGGGTGGAACCTACTTAACGTGGACTCTAACAGCTTTGCTCTGCAGGATTGAGAAAAAAGAGTGAAGGTAGGGCAGGGACCTCATATGAACTACAGAGAGACCGTTAGACGTCAACGTTAAAGTAGGTGTCAACGTAACTAGAACAATTGCTTGGGTTCTCTCGAAAGATCGTTTTAAGTGACAATTCACCTATTACTGTCTTGGACTAACATCGCTAACCAACATAATGAATCACGATTGACTGTCCTTACGTCTCCATAGTAGGCACTAAGACGTGACCCCACACTAGTACGTTTGCCTCTTAGTCCTTCGCACACGTTATTGGGACTTACCTATCCCAATAACGTGGAGAGTCCACCCTTGTCCCTACGTTAGAGTCACACTTACTGTTTAACGTTAACTACGGTGTGGTAACGGTGGCCTTAACTCGGCTGTGGATTACAAGATAATCGGAGCAAGTTTGCCGACCTACTCGTTTCAGTTGACACTCACAGATGAATTGTCGTACTTACGTGTGATCTACTTACCTTTTGGTCGGAGTAAAACGTATGTCCAAACTGTGTCCACGCATTATCTCCCACGGTTAGAAGTCAGAGTCCACATGTTAACCTTAGTGTTAAAACATAGGCTGTGGTCAACATTGCCTTCTCCTAATACGATCGTCGGAGAAAGGAGTGAGATGCCTAGCCGCAATCTCCAACGGTAGTGACAAATGTGTTGAAGTTTAGGACAAAAGTGTAGAAAGTCTAACTTAACGGTTGTCATTCTACTAAACGTCTGGGTGCTCAAAATCATACTCTTTTGATCCACGTTAGCTCCACACACGTAAACTAAGTTAACGTGGATTCCAACGTGCTTATGGAGGCTTGAGCCAACGTAAGTACAAAAGTGAAATGTCCAATTAACGTTGGCTTCTCTTTGCTTCTTAACGTTAGAGTCCACTGTTAAGCTAAGTTAACGTGGCAACTAACGTGGCCAATTATGAGGGCTTGGTCCAACGTTTAGTGAACAAAGTGAGAGTGTTCACTAACGTTGGCTTTGTTGTCTTCTTCCACGTTAGAGTTCACGTTAACTTAGTTAACGTGACTCTTAACGTGGCTTATGATGGCTTCATGAGGCGGTTATTGGCGATTTTACCTTTCTCATTAACTTTGCAAGTTACTCCCATTCCACGTTAAGGTCACGTTAGTAACTAACGTGTGCTAACGTAGTGTCTTCCTTGCTTCCTTTGTCCTGAAATCAGACAAAGTGGAGTCAAATTTCTATCCAAGTCATAGACTGGCTATCATCAACTTGTCATTATAAAAAATGAATATTTCTCTGAAATATATGTAAGTACAAGTTTTGAATCAAATGTAAGTGAATATTCTATCCAAAAACTAGGCTTATTTTTCCTAAGAAGATGCCATAACTACTATAAACAGTAAAGAAAAAAAGTCAGTGAAACGGCCAAAAAGCCTGGATTCACAAACAACTTAAAGCTTGCTTGTCTCTAACAAGTATGGAACAAGAAGATTGATTGATAGAATGCAAGGAGAAATGAGTCATGTTTGTGGAAGTCATGTCCTGCATTTTTATTGGTTTCATGCTTACAATTAGGTTATTCCTTACTAGGATTCAGACTTTATCATGTCTATGGAATACTCACTGTGTTGTTCCTATGAGATTTTATCATTGATCCTTTTGTGTCATGTTCTAGGTTTTATGTCTTAGGCTAAGTGCTCTGTAGGGCAAACCTTTTAGAGATAAGACTTCAGCCAACACTCCCGAACCAGTTGGTCCAAGGTGTGCTGGGTGTAAAGACACCCCTAAAGACTAACTCCTCAAGTCTCTCTCCCCATACATACACGCCAAGGCACAGTTTGTTTTTTTTATTTTTTGAGCTGTTATCAGCATGACGTCATTCTCTTTGGGTTACATTGATGCTTGGACAAGATTTACTTGATATGGACCTCAGCTGTAAAAGCTCGGGTTAGGTCCCAAAAGTTTACGGGTGATAGAAGCACCCTAGAGCTAGGTATTAATGTCAGTAAATCCTGTATAGGAGCACCACAGACACATCCTCAAGACTTAAACCTTAGTGCCTACCTCTTTCTATGCTTACTTTTTCTTTATTTCAATTTTTCATTGTTCTTTTCCCTTCTTTTTATTAGGATTTTGTTAGTTAGCTAGTCCTATGGGTGTGTTCAAATATGATTCATGACGAGATAGTTGTCCTTCCACTTGAGTGGTTAACCAACTTAGCTATTTAATGACACATCACAAACTCGTAGGAATTACTCCATCAGGTAGAACTCCACTCTGGTCTTTTATAAAAAACACTTCCTTCTCTTTTCATTTGTCACAGGAAAAGCATATAATTAAGTAAGGAAATGATGCAGTAATGACATTCAGACTAGCAATCCTAAACCTAAGCAATGAAAAACTTAAAAGACAGAATTTAAAAAGGTTCCAACTAACGAGTAACTATTAATCAAAAGTTCATCCGGAATTCCAATTTTCAACATTCTAAGTACATGGAATTAAGTACATTACAACCTTTGGGTGATGGTTTCTAGTTGCCCTCTTTTTGTCATCATCCTAGTTTTTGCTACCTCACTTCCTAGGGTGAAGGTGCACCATTTTCTCATAAGATTCCTTCAAAGTTATTGGAAGTTGCTTTTTCCCAAAGCACTTGAGATATAATTAGCTTGCATTGTATGCTTGTTACTTCTGAACTTAATTTTGGGTGTGGAAACACCAAACTTAGTTCCTTGCCCAGTACAAAACCTTTGCATATTTTATTTAAAAAAAAAAAAAAAAAAATTAACAAAAACAATTATTAACTAAAAGGTCTAACTACATCTAAGTGGTTTCCCTTATTTGGTTGGAGCTAGCAATGTTCTTTGGAAGGTGGATGTGATATCTAAAAATCCTTTGTGTAGCGGACACCAAATCTAATAGAATTACACTTGCACTCTGTATTGTTTTGGGTGTGAACACCATCAATCTTTAGTCCTCGCTATTACTGACGGATAGGGAAAAACAACTTGTGACCTTATGAAAACTATGATGATAAAAGAGAAATACTGACCTGAGGTCGGCCGTATGACCTACACCCAACAGAGCGCACCTCTTATATCGTCGCATAGCCTCGACGATTCTCTTTCAATTACTAAGTAATAGAATACAAATATCTACTATCTGGGCGCATTATCTGACACAGGAGAAGATCGAGCCAAGCGCTCAATAACAGTACTCTATGAGAGACATTAGTGTAAAAATCTAAGGTCTTATTACAACGTGTGGTGATCTCATTACTTTTCAATGTGCATGGCAAAAATAACTAATATTTCCATATTGTATCACATCTCTGTTGCCGTAAATTAGAATCTGTATGTGTATAGTACTCCTCCTCTTGTGGTGTATACCGAAACCTTCCTTACACTCTAATCTATAATACACATACTGCTATATTCCCCTTCAATGCTCCTCCTTCCTTAATCAATATAAAATAAACCCAAAATTAAAAATAAACAAAAAAAAAAAAAAAAAAAAAAAAAAAAAAGAAATAATAATAGAAAAAGATACTAGATATATAATATAATTATGAACACAACCTGCTAAACTAATACTTAAATCTGTGTATCCTTTATCTATGCGGACCATTGTAGTTAGAGTTATTACATGCTCTGAAGAAAATTAAGGTAAGCAACCAACTTTAGTTAGCCAACATTAATTAATTTTAAAATAATAGTTTTTATTCAAGCTTTCAATAAAAGTATCTACAAAAAATATACCTAGTGCATTGCTCTGTGGTATTGCATCTATGCTCTCATCTAGGCGGAAAATGCATTGCACCTAATAACTATTTTCTTCTATGAGATGTGATCTAATTATAAACTGCATATCACTGAATAAGGATAATTCATCCAATGTGTGTGGTATATATACTCTAATGATATTAGGGCTGGTATTACAAAAAATAATGAATATTTTTTTTTTTTTTTTTTTTTATAAAGATATTATGTGTAAAACTGACTGTTTAAAGACTGCCTCCCATGAAGCGCTTCTTTAGCGTCCCTAGCTTGACGTTTCTCCATCATCAGGGAGGTAATGGCATAATCACGTCGCTCCCCATACTGATAGAGATGGATAAGCCCTAATATAATAATCATATGGTATATTAGATATTACAAAATAATAGACCAATACATTATCATAGATAATCTCAAGATCATAGAGTGAAACTCTATGTTATTATTATGAATGATCACTTTTAAAGTTAACCATACATAAGTATGGTATACGGAAAGTGTGCATTAGAGAATTAGAGGATAGTAGTAGAAATATGCTTAGGAAGAGCTCAGAAGCTAGATAACTCAAACATATCTTTCTCTCCACTGGTACAGAGAATGTCCTATACAGGTGAAGTGATTAATACTCTGTATACCCTAGCATTGATCCGATGTAAGAAATCCTACACATCTACTTATTTCTTTAAAGATCCTCTGCTTCTTGTTACTCTCTGTTGAATAGTTGTGCGCTATCTCTTATAGACAAATCCTGCCTTCTAAGAGAATGGATGCATACAAAGACTTTATCTGGAATACTGATGGCATGACCTTCTAGCGCCTAGGTAAATAAAACCAAAGATGGTATCCATCTTTATAGACTTTTTACGAATATAAGAGCTTAAATGTTAAAACATAATAGTGGAATAGGTGACTAATGGAGACAAATACTGTGCCTGTTCTATCTCAAGAGTGAGCAATAGTTTCTCTAGAATGTTTGCATGAGTTTGTAGTAGATTCAATGCTTAGAGATTGTTTCTTAATTCTCTTTCTAGTTGTTTCTTGATTCTCCCTTTCGATTTTGCCTTGTTATACACTTGACGTTCTCTCTCCGATCTGTTAACTATGATACAGTATTTATAGTAATACGAAAATATAGAAGTAACTAGTATGTTGAATATCAGTATGAGACTCCATCAAATTATTCATCTACACTCTTGACTAAAACGAATAATACTATCTTAATATGCCCGGTGTGCAAAAAATTAGCTAGGAATGCGTCTCTGCCAAACTCACTGATAATGAGTGTGGTGAAGTCTCGGACTACTCTGGCTCATAGAAATCACAACAATTTATGTACAAAAGGATTATTAGGAGCGATAGTGATATACACATACAAATTTCCCAACATCCTTTCATGACTATTCCCCACACAATATTTTCACACTCCTCTCATTATTAATTGACGGTTTTATAGTGTAGGAAATAATCATGACCAGGATGCACAGCATGCGTGCTCTCAGATGAAACCCACCAATAACATGACTTGTGGACATTATCTATGTTTGCATCGTCCCAGAGTCGCTATTGTCTTCACCAAGGATAAGGGCATTAAGTTGATCCTAGCTCCCATAAGTCGCTGAAGTCTCTCTTCAATATAATCATATGAATGCGCTTCTAACCGTATGTGACATATGATGTTAAGGAAAAAACTCCACTAGTTTGCCAGTCGCTCGTATATTAGCAGATCTTCTAGAACTCTCGACAAATTGTAGTGAACGCTATATCTAATTCCACACTCCTTTTATCGTTAACAGGATCTACTAAATTTATGTGTAATGGTCCTCTCTTTAGAGGTGAAGTTTTATTTTCCTTTGTAGGAACGTAGTTCCTTATCTTTAATTAACCAAAAAATTTATAATTCCAATTGATTTATATGATTATGTGATAGTCATTTCTGTATAAGTAAGTGCTTTGCTATGAATGGTATTGTTTACATGCAGAGATGACATAAACAATAGTCATATATGATAACTTTACACATTGAGTATTATCATATACATATACTCACAACAATATGCCCTATCTATTGATTAATATAGTTATGGGAAAATGAGTTGTTAGGACATAGAGAGCTATAAAGTGCATCTGCGTATGCTGCTCACATTAAAAATAGTTCATCTATCTATTGAGATCGTATACACATATCTTAAGCTCCTTACTGCGTGTAGCAAAAGCGCGATCTCTCGATGAAGAGATTGTACCTCTTTCTGACGGTTGTTATGAGATTATCCTCAAATCCATACAGAAACTTTCACCACTTATACTCAAGTCCCACTTCACGCTAAATACCTCTCCCATCTCTACCTTTCTTTGTATTATCTACAACCAATCATATGCTGTATATTATACTCTCTGATGTGACACTCTGGGATACAACAATACTGTTACATTGTACGGTTTGTGGTAATCTGAGCTCATGAAGACGTATATCACACCAACATGAAATATACCAAAACAAAAACATCTCAAACGAGTGCCTGAGTACCCTACTCTGGTTTCTTTTAAAATTTCTCGATATTCACATACCTCCTTGACGCACAAACTTTATTGTCTGTAATACATAACCTCCTCTGCTATTAGTGCCTTGCAAGCAGAGATTTATCATCATGAGATTCTGTACATACAAGAAATAGAAGGATGAGTAGAAGAGATAATACTATATGATAAGGAGACTTAATTAGAAGTGACTAATTTTAAGAATAAAAAAATTTATAATTTAGTTTTTGATATGGATGTGGAGACAGGACCTCGACATGTATATGATCAGTGTGATATGTTTCCATCTTGTGCTGAGATTAATGGTGCGGCCTGCACTTAGTGTAGTTGGACCACCAGATTTGTTGATCTGTACTAACTTGATCTTGAGCTAAAATAGATTTTGAATTTTTTTTTTTTTTTAATAATAAGAAATTATAATTACTATTAAAATCTCAAAATCTCAGTTGAGTGTAGTAGAATCTATGCCCGAATATTATTAATGGATTCTTATGAGATATATGTACTTAGGTGAAAAATATAAAATTATTTTTTAACTATTATTCTCCAAATAATGTAGTTGGCATATTGCTTCTATACTAAAACTGTCTATCTACAATATCTTAGTTTCTTGCATATTCATTAAATTCTACATTTGTTATGTGTTGTATAGGATTATATATTTCGGTTTTTGTAATATATGCCTGCTACTGTATGAGTTATATCCTCATCACATATCTTGTGAAGAGATCATAGCCTAATTGTACACTTAGATATACTTAGTAAGTAGTATCTATAGATGTGAGGGTCCGCTATTAGAAACATGCCATTACTATAATATATACATGATCGAATAATAGAAATGAATAAAGTAGAACTCCTACTAGCACGCTCCATCTAGTGTTCCTAACTCCTCTCGTGGTTAATATTGACAAATAGATAAGTGAGCATCATTCTTACTTTGCATACTAGATTTTCATATATGATAACATCGGTGAATGGCCTCCTCAATGGCTTCTTCTTGTTCAGAGATCCCCCGGATGAGTGTCTACTGCTTTCTTTGATTCATAAGAAAAGCTTCATAGAAAATGTGTATCCTGTAACCATTCATTGAACATATCTAGTGGACACCTCTTTGTTAGGTCCTTAAACCTCTCCCATGCTTCTATAGAGTCTCACCATCCTGCTGCCTGAAAGTTTGAACCTCAGCTCTCAGCCTGTTTGATTCTTTTGAGGGGGGATAGAATCTGGCTAAAAATTTGTTCACCACATCTTCCCAGGTTGTCAAACTCTCCTTAGGGAAGGATTCCACCATTTAGATGCCTTATCCTTGAGTGAGAAAGGGAACAAAAGTAGGTCTATAGGTGTCAAGGATGAACACTTAGACTTCACAGTATCGTATATCCTCAGGAAGGTGGGTTTAGTGTGATTTGGGATCTTCTTGGACGCCTCCTCCGAATGGAATAGTTGTTATGAACAAGGGTGATGAGCTGTGTTTTAGTTCAAAGTGTTGGCATGTATGGTTGGCTTTTGGATGCTACTCCACAGTTTTCCTGGGTTTGGTTGATTTTAGGAGCCTAGAACTCTTCTCTTCTTGCCCAGCATGATTGCTAGACCTTCTCTGCCATGTTGTGAGCCTCTTTTCATGAATGTTCTCCATATTCTCTTCATTGTCTAGTTCACAAGTACTCTTCCTCTTCCTAGCACCCACTACTCTTTTTCTCTTGCTTCCCTCCTTAATCTTAAGGAAGGTCCTCTCAGGTTCAGAATCAAAGGAAGTTGAAGCCCCGCCTCTCTTCCTGTCATACAACCAACAAGGTACAAGCAAGGAAACAGATCCAGAAAGTATTCTGTTAGAATTACTGTTATGTGAGTGATGTAATATATCAAACAGTTAGTGGGTTATTGAACTGAATGTAAATAACTAAAAAAAACAAAAAAGTAGGGGGAAGGGAAGAAATTAACTAAAACTGAAAGCGAATTAACTCACAGAAATTTAAATCAAACAAAAGAAAATGCTCAATCTAGTTATCCCCAAATTTAATCATTATTGATTCAAAATCAATCTCCGGCAACCGGTGCCATAAACTCATATGATGCACCAAAACTTGTCTCTCAACAAATTTTCTTTCGGCAAGTGTACCGAATTTGTCATCAAGTAAAAACTCACAATAGGTGAGGTCGAATCCCACAAAGATTGATTGATGAAGCAACTTTAATTAGAGTTATGTTCTAGTTGAGCGAACCAGAATTTGATTTGAGATTTGCAGAAAATTAAATGGCGGGAAAGTAAATAGCAGAAAGTAATCTAGAAATAAAGAGCTGAATGTAAATGGCGGAAAGTAAATTGCAGAATCTTAAATGAATGGGGAATTGCTCATAAAAGTAAATGGCAGAAATTAAAGAGAATGGGTAAGATCAGAAATGGGGAGTTCATTGGTTCAGGAGATGTTGCATTCTTCGGATCAAGTTCATTTTCATCTCTTCCTCAATCAATGCATTCATTGATCTCCTTGGCAATCTTAAGTGATCGAATTCCATTTCTTGGTAATTCAATCTCTCAAATCTGATCAATAGCCAATTCCTGGTTCAATTGCTCATGAGAAGAGATGAAGTATAGTCACTGATTATCCACATGCATTTCCCAAATCAAGTGTGGTAGGATTATGTCACATATCCATCCAACCCAATTTGGTCCAGCATGAGAAAGCATTTCTCAGCATGATCTCTTCATTCCTCTTTCAAGGTTCAGAAGAGATCCAAGTATGAATAGCTTCTTTCCAAGATAACTAACCAAATTGGATGAAGATCGAAAGCTTCTAGTAAAATCAAGAGAAAAGATAGAAGAATGAGAACAATAGACTTTGTCATATTGGACATGGAAGAGAGTCACACTCACCCAATCATATTTGGAAGACCATTCCTAGCTATAGCCAGAGCACTCATAGATGTAGAGCGAGGGGAGCTAATTTTGAGGATCCATGATGAACAACTCAGCTTTAATGTCTTCAAACTCTCACAAGAAACAGATCAAGAGAACAAGGAACCAAGGAAGAATCACAGTGAGATACTGAAGGAAGAAACAAGCACTGAAGCACAACCAGCACATCTGGGAACTCCCTTGATTGATGAACAAGGCAAATAGCAATTGCCACAGCTCAATGAAAATCAGGAGGAACCCAAACCACCAGAATCATATGAGACCAGTAACCACATTTCCTTAGAGGAGGAGGTCACAAAGAGTAAGACAACATCACAAGGAACAAAGAAGAAGGTACCAAGGAGGTGGAGGAACAAGAAGATCCCTACCGAGGACTTCTCTTCAGGGAATAAAGTGATCTCAGCTTACTTCCCAGATATCCCCCCTAATCTCCCCACTGTACCATCTCAGTTACCTAAGGTCTTCACTATCAACAGAGTTCTCTYMTTGRAACATGTAGAGATCATTGATACAACCAATGGATATAGGTCCACAGCAAGAGGGGAGGACTTGAAGCATTATCAACCTCCCTGATGAAGGAGAAACGTCAAGCTAGTGACGCTAAAGAAGCGCTTCATGGGAGGCAACCCATGTTTTATATGCTTTTAGAAAATAGTGAATAAGTCAATATTCATGAATTCCAACCCAAACTTGACAAACACTTGGTGAAATCCTTATTAGGCAGTATATAGTGAAGAATAAGTTTGGTGTTCAAAGCATGCCGAGAGAGCATGAATGCAAACCAGAGCATGCTAATCTTGGAGCCTTGAATAAAACTTTTTCATCACAGTGCTACAAACTAAGTTTGGTGTCACCCAAGRTGCCACCAATGTGCATATAAGGATACACAGTTAGTTAGTTAGTTGGTGTTCATGAATAAATAATCTAGTTCTTTTTCTTTATTATTCTAGCCGTAAAGTTTAATTTCTCAATGATATTAATTTTTTTATTTTATTTTTATAGGAAAAGGGAAAGGAGCATTGAAGGGGATTGATTGGAAAATTAAATGAGGAAGGTTCGGACACCACAAGAGGAGGGTACTACACACGTGCATCAAGGAGGGATGCATTGGAAAATATTTCCATGCAACATTGAAAAGAATGAGACCCTTGAAGACCGAACCAAGCCCCCTCATAAAGACGATGATCCTTATGCCCATCCCCTGCAAAACCCCAGAGTAAAGTATCATCTCAAGTAATTGAGRAATCGTCGAGCTASCGACGATAAAAGAGCGCTCTGTTGGGAGGCAACCCAACCTCAGGTAGTTTCCTTTTCATCTTTATTTCAATAAAGGTCACAAGTTGTTTCCCCTGTATTGCGAGGAGCTAAGTTTGGTGTTCCACACCAAAACAATCCAAGAGTGAAAGTGTAATTCTAAGTTTGGTGTCCCACCAAAGGATATTAGTTAGAATCACACTCCACTTCCAAAGCACATTGCTAGCTCCAACCAATCAAGGGAAACCACTTAGATGTAGTTAGACTTTAGTTAATAATTGTTTTGTTAATAACAAGATATGAGGTTCTCTGCATATATGCAAGGTTTTGTACTGGGCAAGGAACTAAGTTTGGTGTTCACACACCAAATTAAGTTCAGAAGTCACAAGCATACATGCAAGCTAACTATTTCTCAAGTGCTTTGGAACAAACAACTTCCAAGAACTTTGAAGTGTAATCTTATGAGAAAAGGTTGCACCTTCACTCCAAGGAAAGAATGAATGAGAGCAAAAACTAAGGGATGAGTGACAAAAAGAGAGGCAACTAGAATACCATCACCCAAAGTTGTATTGTACTTAATCCTATGTACTTAGATGGATAAAATGGATAAGTCCTGAATGACTTTTTGATTAAAGTACTCGTTATTGGAACCTTTTTAATTCTGCTTTAAGTTTTTTCTTGCTTAGGTCTAGGATTGCTAGTCGATGTCATACTGGCATCATTCCTTTACTACTTGTATGCTCTGTCCTTGTGAATCAAATTGAAAACATAGATGATAGGATGTGTTTTTATAAAAGACTAGAGTGGAGTGTACTATGGAGTAGTTTCCTGTGTTTGTGGTGTGTGTCAATGAGCTAAGTTGGTTCAAACCATAAGTGGTAAGACAACTATCTGTCATGAATCATATGCTTGAACACACCCATGAGACTGCTAAATTAACAAGGATCTAATAAGAAAAAGGGAAAGAACAATCAAAGTTTGGAACGAATAAGAAGAAAATTATGCAAGAAAAGAGGCTAGGCACTAAGGGTTTAAGTCTTGAGGGATGTGTCAGTGGTGTTCTTATACCAAGGATCTGCTTGGATTATTAAGCTCTCAGGGATGATTTATCACCTGGTAACTTGGGTTGACTAACTCGAGATTATCAGCTGAACTGTCACTATCAAGAGCAATCTTTGCTACAGAACATTTAGTAACCCAAAGAGGTGGCTGGACACAAGACCTCAAGGAAAGAAAATAAACAAACCATGTGCATGTGGTGTGTATGTATGGGGGAGAGACTTGAGGAAGTATGTCTTTAGGGGTGCTTCAACACCTAGCACCTTGAACAACTGGTTCGGGAGTGTTTGCTGAAAGGCTTATTTTAAGAGTTGCCCCCTTACAGAGCATTTAGCCTAAGAACACAAATTAAGCTGAAAATGACAACAAAAAGGATCAATGAATAAAAGTCTCATGGGATGCAATCACACTGAGTATTCTAGGACATGATAGAGGTCTGAAAGCCAGTGAAGGAATGAACTTAAGTTGCTATGCATGAACCACCATAAAACCAGGAACATGACTTCCACAAGAATGACTCATTTCTCTTGGCATTCTATTCATATTCTCTTTGATTCCAGTACTTGCTTAGGGATCAGCAAGCTTTAAGTTTGGTGTTGTGATGCCAAGGCATTTGGCCAGTTTCACTGACTTTTCTTTACTGTTTTTTAAGGTAGTTTTATGCAGATTTCCTTAGGAAAAAAGCTAGTTTTGGGTAGATATTCACTTACATCTTGATTCAAGAATACATTGTTGCACTTTACATAATTTCAGTGAGAATTTTGCATGAATTATATGACAAATTGGATGATGGCAGACTTCTATGACTTGGACTAGAAACTTTGATGCACTTTGTTGTTGATTTCACGACAAAGGAAGCAAAGAAGAACTACGTTAGCAGTCACGTTTAGTTCACCTAACGTGAACCTCTAATGTGGAATGGGAGTTAACTTGCAAAGTTAATATGAAAGGTAATCGCCAATAACGCCCTCGAAGCCATAACAGCCCACGTTAAGAGTCACGTTAACAAAGTTATACGTGAACTCTAACGTGGAAGAAGACAACAAGGCCAATGTTAGTGACACTCTCCTTTGTCACTACGTTGGACCAAGCTCATAATTGGCCACGTTAGTTGAACGTTAACTTACTTAACGTGGACTCTAACGTTAAGAAGCAAAAGGAGAAGCCAACGTTAATGACACTTCACCTTTTGTCACTAACGTTGGCCAAGCCTCCATAAACCACGTTAACTCCCACGTTATACTTGGTTAACGTGGAAGCTAAGGTGGATAAAGAGATGATGAGCCAACGTTAGTGACACTCACATTTGTCACTAATGCTCCAAAATGCCCCTTTTCTATGTTAGAGTTCATGTTAACCTAGTTAACGTGGCACTTAACGTGGGCATAAGGGGCCACATGGAACGTAGTGACAACGGTAAGTGTCACTAACGTTTCTCGAAGAATTGGCACTGCTTACGTTAGAAGCACGTTAACCTAGTTAACGTGGACTCTAACCTAGGGACAAGGGAGGACTATCCACGTTATTGGGAAAGGTAAGTCCCAATAACGTTTGCGAAGGACCAAGAGGCAACGTTAGTGTCACGTTAGTGCCACTAACGTTGAAGTCAACGTGATCATATTTGTGTTAGGATGTTAGTGAAAAGGTGATTGTCAAATTAAACGTTATCGAACCAACACTTTCACTTAACGTTGACACCACTAACGTCCTGAGTCAAAGTCCTGCCTACTTCACCTTTTCTCTTTCTTTGCAAGCAAGCTAAGCCCAATGAAAAGGATAACTGCTTCAAACTCACGATTCAGAAGCCCATACCCAAGACTTGAAGAGCCAACTAGAGATGAGAAAGAAATAGTATATATAGGTAGTAGCTTTGAATTAGTTTAGGGAGTTGGAAACTTTAGGGAGCCTTTTGGCATAGAACTATCTTGTATTTTTACTTTCTCTGCACTCTTCTAGTTTTACTTTCATATGTATTTCTCCATCTTGGTTTTCCTTTTCCAGAGCTATGAACAACTAAAACCCTTTCATTGGATTAGGAAGCTTCTTTGACTTCTCATTCTTTTTATCTTTTCTCTTCGATTTTACTAGAAAGCCTTTTTGATCTTCATCCAATTGGGCAGTTATCTTGAAAAGAAGCTATTCATACTTGGATCATTCTTTCTGAGACTTGAAAGAGAATGAAGGAGTCCATGGCTAGAACATCTTTTCATGCTGGACCAATTGGTGTTTGGATGGATATGTGACTATAAATCCTTACAACACTTTGATTTGAGGAAATGCTTGTGGTATAATCATGACATACTTCATTCTTCTCATGAGCAATTGACCAGGAATTGGCTATTGATCAAGATTTGAGAGAATTGAATTACCAAGAAATGGAATTCGATCACTTAAGATATGCCAAGGAGAACAATGAATGCTTGATTGAGGAAGAGATGAAATGGACTTGATCGGAGATTACAGTTCTCTGAACCCAATGAACTCCCCTTTCTGTCATTTTTTTTTTTTTTTTTTTTTTTTTTTTTTTTTTTTTATTTTTTTTTTTTTTTTTTTTTTTTTTTTTTAATTTTTTTTTTTTTTTTTTTTTTTTTTTTTTTTTTTTTTTTTTTATATTTTAATTTTTTTAAAATTTTTTTGTTTTTTTTTTTTTTTTTTTTTTTTTTTTTTTTTTTTTTTTTTTTTTTTACCCATTCTTCTTTAATTTCTGCCTATTTACTTTTATTGAGCAATTACCCCATTCCCATTTTAAGATTCTGCAACTTACTTTCCGCATTTACATTCAGCTCTTATTTATAGCTTATTTACTGTTTTCTGCTATTTTATTCTTTTCTCTCGCATTTAATTTTCTACAATCTCAAATCAAATTCTGGTTCGGCTCAACTAGAACATTCCTCAAATATAAAGTTGCTTATCAATTCATCGCTGTGGGATTCGACTTTACTCTATTGTGAGTTTTTACTTGCCGACAAATTTGGTACACTTGCCGAAGAAAATTTGTTGAGAGACAAGTTTTGTGCGCATCAGCAGCATCGGCTCTGATCATAGGGAGTATGAATGCTGAGATCACATGGTAATCGAGCCTCCTGTGATCACTAGATATTGAAATGTCCAGATAAGTATGCGGTCCATTATACCGTTTCACCTCCCAAATACCTCTGTGCTACCAGAGTCTGATTTGAATCAACCATGTGCATCCGTTGTTGAAATACTTACACATTCCATGGTACTTGCAGTAATCAGATTCCAACACTTTATACTTGACGAACGAATTTTTGCTAGTAAAGAATATCACAAAAGTAATCACGTTGTAAGTATAGTTTCTAAACCAACAAAGAATCCTTTCGTACAAAAAATTGTTTGTCACTTAAGCAAACCTCTAATAAAATTGATAACCGAAGTATTTAAACCTCAGATCGTCTCTCAGGGAATTGCAGGGAGGTATGATTTATTATTGGTTATGGAAAAGTATATTTTTGGGGTTTTTGAATATTGAACATGGAATGTAAATGATAATAAAATAAACTAATAATTAAGTGAACTCTTGGCAAGGTATGAGAATCAGACGTCCTATCCTAGTTATCCTTATCAATTGTGATGAGAATTGTTTATTACTCCCACTTGGTTAACCTCTACTATGAAGGTAAGTCAAATGGATAAATCATTATGAATCCTCAAGTCCTAGTCAACTCCCAAGGAAAGACTAGAGTTAGTGGAATTCAAGTCAATTAGCAACTTTCAATTATCAATCAACAAAGGAGTTTGATAACTCAAGAGTTTCTAATTACTCAACCAAAGCTAAGAATGTAAAAAGCTAAATTAAAATCATAAATATGAAATACCTCAAATTGCATTAAATAAAGAAATCAAATCTAACATGGAGTTCATAAACCAAATTGGGAAAATAAATAAACTAGAATGCTAGAATAAATTAAGGTAGAAGAGAAACTAAATTAAAGGAATATTTAACCTGGAATTGGGAAGAAATAAACCTAAAACTAAGAGAAATCCTAAAACCTAGAGAGAGGAGAGAGCCTCTCTCTCTAGAAACTACATCTAAACCAAAAATTATGTGAATGAATATTGTGTGAGTTGTGTCTTGTGTTTCCTCCATTCTACAACTCTTATTCTGTATTTTTTGGGCTTGGAACTGGGCCAAAAGGAGCCCACAAAATGCTGGGGGTGAATTCTGATACGCTGAATTTTCACAGATGCACGTGTGCACGTGATGCACGCATGCGCATTGATTATCTTCAAGGCAACTATGGCAAATTATATATCATTTCGAAGCCTCGGATGTTAGCTTTCAAACGCAACTAGAACTCCCTCGTTTGTACCTCTGTAGCTCAAGTTACGGTCGATTTAGTACGAAGAGGTCAGGCTTGATAGCTCAGCAATTCCTTCAATTTCTTGTATTCCTTCCACTTTTGCATGCTTTCTTTCCATCCTTTAAGCCATTCCTGCCCTATAAATCCTGAAATCACTTAACACATATCACGGCATCGAATGGTAATGAAGGATAATTAAAATTGATAGTTTAAAGGCCTAGGAAACATGTTTTCAACTATATCACAAAATCAGGAAGGAATTGTAAAACCATGCAAATTATATGAATAA
>QBTX01002546.1:7847-18308 GCA_003063285.2 Arachis monticola | reverse complement strand
GGATGAACCACAACCCTTGCTACTGCCCAGGTATCTCAAAAGCATTGACCCGGAGCAAGCGGGACGAACCACAACCCTTGCTACTACCCAGGTAAACTCGTATCTCAGATAGTGGAAGTGCAAATCACAATTATCAATAATTCAGCATAAACATGCATGAATTCTCATCCATGGATCAACATCCATATCAGCCATCCGGCTCACGGTTAAATCCATAACCAGCCAATTATCATAGCATACCAGCTATTCCGGCTCATGGTTCAATCCAGAACCAACCAATATTCATAGCATACACAGCTATTCCTCGGCTCACGGTTCAACTAGAACCAGCCAATTCAAAACAATTACGGCCCTTCGGCCAAAGGCATAACAAGCACTTCCACCACATCCTCACATCTCACATAATCCTCAATGATCCTCATTGATTATTCATGTTCCCCTTGCTTCACTCGCAAGTTACCTCATTCCTAGCCCTTTTCTAATAGCTAGGCATATATAATGATTTAAGATATAAGTGGTGAGATCGGAGGCTTAGAAGTATGAGACTTGGCTTTTAAAAACTCAAAATCAACTTTGGGCATGAAAACAATGCCACGCGTACGCGTACTCCACGCGCACGCGTGGATGTCCTTAAAACTCATCGACGCGCAAGCGTCATGCACGCTAACGCGTGTATTAAAAATCTGCCAAATCGACCGCACGCGTCAACCACGGTACGCGTGGGTACTTTCGTGCCCCAGGCACAAACTGGCACAGTTCTGGCACGACTCTCTGGAAAATGGCTGGGCATTGGGTGCAGCACATCGGCGCGCCCGCGCACATCACGCGCACGCGTGGATGGCGTTTTCTGGAAGATCGGCACGTACGCACCAATTGCGCCCACGCGCAAGGGTTATTCTCTAAAAATTTCTAAGTTAAAAACTGCAGAATTCACAGATTCAACCCCCAATCTTCCGACGGACATAACTTCCTCATTTTAAATCGTTTTTCACCCGTTTTCGAACGGCATGGACATCCCGGATCCAATTTCATTTCTAAACAGATTTGGCACAAAACAAAGATCCGTAGTCCAAGTTATGTCCCGTAAAGTATGCCCAAAAAACCATATTTTCATATAAAACCACAAAGTGCCATTTTTCAAAACAAGCCATTTTCAACTCTTTTCAAAATCAACCAAAAAAAATTTCAACCCTTTTTGAAACCAATCAAAATATACCAAAATCAACATCAAGCCTCCCAACTCATACATTAATACCTTAACAAATTCACAAAAACCATCATATAACCATCTTTACCCATTTCAAGCAAATGGCCAAATTACAAACATATCAACATGTCATCACCCTTCCTCATCTCAATTTCCCACAATACTATTTCCAATCAACCATCATTATACATAATCAATATCATAATCACTATCACGTGGTTTCACCCACAAATCAACCTTAATCATTCCTCAAGCATATATCACAACATACATATCTCTAATGCATATCATACCATCAAGGCATCAATAATCATACTCACATATATGACCACGTAATATATCTCAACCAAATTCAAAACATACAAAAAAATTTCACCCAAAATTTACCAATTTCCACACTTCAACTCCTCAAACCTCATTATCCGATAACCAACCCAATCATTCATATATTCATTAAATGAAATTCATCCAATCACTTGTGTCATCATACAATGCACACATCAAACTTACCTTCCTTACCTTCTTCCGGCCTCCGGCCCAAATATACGGCCTCCGGCCCAATTTCACAATTTAAATGCATAAATCACAAATCAATACTCATTACCCAAAACATAAATTTTCAATACACCAAGCATACAAGGCCACACAATTTTCTCAACCCAATCATCAATTCACCTTACATACCAACTATGCATTTTAGCACCAACCATTTACACAATCCAAACTTAATCTTAGGGGCATCTAGCCTAGGAATTCTCATCACACCAACGCGGTACTTAAATGAAACTTAAACCGTACCTCTTGTAGCCAAATCAATGAGCTTCTTCTATGAGAGTCTCCACCAACCCTTAGCTCCAAGCTCACCAAAGCTCCACAAGCAATACCAACCTCCCAATTGTGCATCAAAATCACCAAATACACTAAACATAACCAATATCACATACATACAAAACAACAGCTCATATCAAGGATGATAAATCACAAGGGTTTTGAGCACTTCTTACGTCAGCCCATATGAAGTAGGGATAGAACCCACTAGAATCCATGTTAGAGTATCCCTAAACACCCAAATCACAAGATTTCAACACTAACTTCCCAAAAATGTGTAACAGTGAGGAAATTCGAAAACTGGGCAGAGATAATAGAATACTCACCACAAAAACTTAGATAGAAATGTAGAGGATGAGAAGAGCGACGCGTGCCGCAAACGGCTCGTCAATCGGACTCCGTAGCTCAAGTTATGGTGGTTTGAAGATCAAAGAGAGTTAGGTTTTCTCTCTTCTCTTCTCTCTCCCAATTTCAGCGCCCCAACCCTTCTTTTTAGGGTAAAATGAGCTGAAATGTCATAACTAATGTTTATATATGTTGGGTCTTGGGCCCACTTAGGCCCAGTTCACTTATTTTTGTCCCTTGGCCCAATTTTGGGCCAAAACCTTTAAGATTAGCGCTTCAAACCGCACTTTAAATATTTCTACCTCCCCTAATCATATTCCTCATCTTTAATATTATTTACTCATAATTCAAATTTTTCTCAGCTGCAGTACCAGACAGGTCTCAACCGGTACTGCCGGTCAAAATTCCACTGCGCGCTTTTACACAGGAAACTATGTCTTCCGACTCAGAAAAACTCACTGAATCCAAATATCATATTTAAATCATCAAATTCCAATTGCAAAATCTTCCAACCCTATTCGCTCCTACTTAACTTATTATTTAATCAATTTCGGTTAGACCGGGTATTGCAGCTACTGAGTTTCTCACTAAATTTTTACCACCTAAGAAGCTGACTAAGCTTAGGGTGGAGGTTCAGACCTTCAGACAGAAGGATGGTGAAACTCTATATGAAGCTTGGGAGAGATATAAGCTACTGACGAGGCAATGCCCTCTAAACATGTTCTCTAAATGAACTCAACTAGATATCTTTTATGAAGGCTTGGGTGAAATGTCCAAGATGTGCTTAGACAATTCTGCAGGAGGTTTATTGCACCAAAAGAAGACACCGGGGGAGACTATTGAGATTATTGAATTGGTTACTAGCAACCAATATTTATACTCATCTAACAGGAATCCTGTGAACTCTGAGGTTCCTCAGAAGAAGGATGTCATGGAAGTAGAAGCGCTTAATTCTATTCTTGCTCAGAACAAGCTTATGTCTCACCAAATAAGTCTACTTACTCAACACATGGGTGGCATGCAAGTCTCAGCTATCAACACCCAAAATCCACCTCAAGAGGTCTCTTATGACATGGCAGGAAATTTAGTGCAAAATGATAACTATGATTATGCTCAATCTTCTTCCGAACAGGTCAATTACATGGGTAGTGGTTCTAGAAATCCCAATAATGACCCCTATTCTCAAACATACAATCAAAGATGGAGAAATCACCCAAATTTTGGGTGGAGAGACCAACCTCAGAGACCTCCGAATTTTAACAATAATTCTCATAACGGCTTCCAACAGAACAATTATAATAACTACCAATCTCAGCCTCAGCAGGCTAACTCTAAATCCAAGGAAGATTCTAATTGGGAGATGATGAGGAGTTTTATGTAGGAAACCAGAGCTTCTATTAGAAACTTGGAAGTGTAAATGGGCCAGCTGAGCAAGCAAATACCTGAGAGGTCTACAAGTACATTTCCAGGTGATACAGTGGTGAACCCAAGAGAAGACTGCAAGGTTATTCAATTGAGAAGTGGTAAAACAGCTGGCTCTGAGACAAGGGCAAATGAAGAGCTAGTTGAAAAGAAAGCTCCAGAGGAGAAAAAGGAAGAAGTGGAGCACGCCCCTCCAAAGCGTGTAGACAACCCGTTTCCTGACTCTCTGGACACATATCCTACATTGCCAAAGGCTCCTGAATACAAGCCAAAAATGTCATATCCTCAGAGACTTCAGAAGGCTTCCAAAGAAAAGCAGTTTTCTAAATTTTTAGATGTCTTCAAGAAGCTACAGATCAACATTCCCTTTGCAGAGGCTCTTGAGCAAATGCCTCTCTATGCTAAATTTATGAAAGAACTGTTGACCTACAAGAGGAATTGGAAGGAACAAGAAACAGTGGTGTTAACCAAGGAATGCAGTGCCATTATTCAACACAACCTTCCTGAGAAGATGCCAGATCCAGGGAGCTTTGTAATTCCTTGCACCATTGGAGATGTCACCATTTAGAGAGCTTTATGTGACATTGGAGCTAGCATCAATCTAATGCCACTTTCAGTAATGAAAAAGCTTCAAATTGAGGAGGTAAAACCCACTCGTATTTCTCTTCAACTTACTTATCTTTCTATTAAATTACCTATGGGTGTTGTTGAGGATTTACTTGTTAAAGTAGGACCATTCATCTTTCCTATTGATTTTGTTATATTAGACATGGAAGAGGAGGTAAAATCCTCTATTATACTTGGTAGACCCTTTTTAGCTACAGGTAGAGCTCTGATTGATGTACAAAATGGTGAATTGACCCTGAGGGTCAATGAAGAACAGGTGGTCCTTCATGTTTTTGAAGCTCTCAAGCACCCTAATGATTCTGAAGGGTATATGTAATAGATATTATTGAACCACTTGTTCAAGAGGTACTGAAAGCTGGGGTGCTTGATGACATTATGGATCCTATCTCTGAGTATGAATTAGTTGAAGTTGATAATTCACCACCCCAGAAGGCTATGGTTCACACACCTAAAGCAGAGGAGGAAGCCCCCAAGCTTGAGCTCAAATCCTTACCTCCTTATCTGAAATATGTATTCTTAAGTGAGAATGACTCATATCCAGTGATTATTAGATCTTCCCTGAAGCCTGAAGAGAAAGGGACGCTTATTTCAGTGCTCAAGAGCCATAAAACAGCTCTTGGGTGGACCATTAGTGACTTGAAGGAGATTGGTCAAACCAAGTGTATGCACAAGATCCTCCTTGAAGATGATGCTAAACCAGTTGTGCAACCACAAAGGAGACTCAATCCAACCATGAAAGAGGTGGTCCAAAAAGAGGTAATGAAACTATAGGAAGTAGGAATTATTTACCCTATTTCTGACAGTCCTTGGGTAAGTCCTGTGCAGGTAGTTTCCAAGAAAGGAGGGATGACAGTGACCAAGAATGAAAAGAATGAGCTTATTCCCACAAGAACAGTCACATGTTGGAGGATGTGTATAGACTACAGGAGGTTCAACACTGCTACAAGGAAGGATCATTTCCCCTGCCTCTTATTGATCAGATGCTTGAGAGGTTAGCTGGTCATGCATTTTATTGCTTTTTAGATGGATATTTTGGATATAATCAAATTTCAGTGGACCCTCAAGATCAAGAGAAGACAGCATTCACATGCCCCTTTGGAGTATTTGCCTATAGAAGAATGCCTTTTAGACTTTGCAATGCTCCAGCAACTTTTCAGAGGTGTATGCTTTCAATTTTTTCTGATATGGTTGAAAAGTTTATTGAGGTATTTATGGATGACTTTTCTGTTTTTGGTAATTCTTTTGAATCCTGCCTTAAGCATTTATCTCTTGTCTTGAAACGGTGTCAAGAATCAAACCATGTTTTGAATTGGGAAAAATGTCATTTTATGGTTACAGAAGGTATTGTTCTTGGACACCGGATTTCAAGTAAGGGAATTGAGGTTGATAGAGCAAAGGTGGAGGTGATTGAAAAATTACCACCACCAACTAGTGTTAAGGCATTCAGCAGTTTCTTGGGTCATGCAGGATTTTATAGAAGATTTATAAATGATTTTTCTAAAATTGCTAAACCTCTAAGCAACATGTTGGTTGCTGATGTTCCTTTTGTCTTTGATTCTGATTGTTTGCATGCTTTTGAAACTCTGAAAGTAAACCTTACCTCTGCTCCAATTATAGCTCCCCCTGACTGGGATCTACCATTTGAATTAATGTGTGATGCTAGTGACTTTGCTATAGGAGCTGCTTTAGGAAAAAGGCATGGTAAGCTTGTACATGTCATTTACTATGTCAGTCGTGTGTTAAATGATGCCCAAAAGAATTACACAACTACAGAAAAGGAATTATTAGCTGTTGTGTATGCTGTTGATAAGTTTAGGTCCTATTTACTTGGTTCTAAGGTTATTATTTATACTGATCATGCTGCTTTGAAGTACCTTCTAACCAAACAGGAATCTAAACCAAGATTAATCAGATGGGTGTTGCTCCTTCAGGAGTTTGATATTGAGATAAAAGACAGGAAATGGTCAGAGAATCAAGTAGCTGACCATCTTTCCAGAATTGAGCTTGAAGCAGGATTATGATGCGTGAACATCTTGTCTATCTTTTCCTAGCGAATTTGCACTTAAATTGTTGAGTTTAATTAAGAATTAATTATATTTTAGCCACTATAGATGCTATTTTGAGTCTTGGGCAATTTTATCTATTTCAGGTAGCATTCGGCAAAATTTGATGGAGTTTCTGCAGCACAAGAATCAAAGGAAATGGCTGCGAGGAGTGACGTGCACGCGTGCCTCATGCGTGCGCGTGAGTTGGAGGTATCCATGGCGACGCGTGTGCGTCAATTGAAGATTTGCTCAGCGACGCGTCTACGTGACTGACGCGTCCGCGTGACTTGCAAAAAAGACCAGCAACGCGTACGCGTGAATGACGTGTACGCGTGACGTGCGCGATCTGTAGAAGTTACAGAAATCGCTGGCATGGATTTTGGGCCGCGTTTTGACCCAGTTTCTAGCCCAGAAAACACAGATTAGAAGCTGCAGAATGGACAATCAAGTGGTCCCCACCCATCAGCTGAAGACTTGTTAATTAATTTGAATTTAAATTCAAATCTTATCTTTTAGGAAAAGAATATAATTTTAATTTTAGAGAATTAGATTTTAAAAATTTATTAGGATTAGTTATAAATAGGAACTCTATACATTTAGACATGGAACACATTGTTACCAGAATCCTATTTTCTTCTCTGAACCATGAGCAACTAATCCTCATTGTTAAGGTTAGGAGCTCTGCGCTATTTTCATGGATTGATTCGTTTGATCTTTTTAATTCAATTCATGTCTTGATTTATATTCAATAATGTTTTTCGTTCTTTATTTTATGAATATTTCTATGTTACCATGTCTAATTTATTGAGTTCTTTAAAAATTGGAAAAGTTTCTTTATCTTGAACAAACATTTGAAAAGCATATTATCTGAATTTCTAATTGTTTGTATTTAACGGGAATACGTGACATATAATCCCCTTATTTTTGGATAATTAGGATTCTTTTGGCATATAAACTAGAAATTGATCATCACCAATTAATTGAAATTAATTGACCAAGGAATTGGCAATTAATGAATTTTAGAGGAGACTAGGAAGGTCTAAGGAATTAGGGTCTAGTCACATATAGTTTGCCATGAAATTAAATCTTGCATCATTAAATTAATTAGTAATAAAGTTAATCCAGAAATTAGATAACTTTGAAACCTTAACTACTTTCTCAAATATTTTTTTCCCAACTCATTGCTGCTTGCTTTCTGAAATTCTTAAAGTACTGTTTAATGCTCTTTGAATATCTCAAAACCATTTTCTGCTTGCCTAACTAATCCTATCAAATGCTATTGTTGCTTGATCCATCAATCCTCGTGGGATCTACCCTTACTCACGTAAGGTATTACTTGGTATGACCCGGTGCACTTGCCGATTAGTAGTGTGGGTTGTAAAATACCGCAACAAGTTTTTGGCGCCATTGCCGGGGATTGACTGTGATTAACAACTATTAGTTGTTTGATTGCTTAGATTAGGCATTTTATTTTTTATTTTATTAAAATCTATTTTTAAAAATATTTTCAAAAAAAAGAAGAAAAAAATAAATTTTTAAATAAATAAATAGCACCAATATTATTCTTAATTTCTGAAATTAAGTTTGGTATTGTGATAAATATTATTTATTTTATATAGTATATTTTTTTATTTCTTTACACAGGTTACCTCACTGGGAATTCTCTGCACTCTGATGTAGAGATTCCCATTCTTTTTTGTTTTCTGGTTGTTTATACGCAGGAATAGAGACGAAGAACATCTCTTAGACTTTGATCCTGGATCTGAAAGGACTTTTAGGCGGCTTTTACATCAAACAAGACTTTACAAGGCTGCAGAATCCACTATGGATCCGACTAATACTGAGAATGCTAATGCAGCAAACCTGAATGGGAATGAACAAAGGAGATTACTTGGCTCTTTCTCTACTCCTACTGCGGATCTGTATGGAAAGAGCATTGTGGTGCCTCCCATTGCTGCGAACAACTTTGAGTTGAAGCCTCAACTGGTCACTTTGGTGCAACAAAACTGCCAGTATCACGGTCTTCCCCACGAAGACCCAAATCAATTTATTTATAGTTTTCTGCAAATTTGTGGTACTGTAAAAACAAATGGAGTAAACCTAGATGTGTACAAACTCATACTCTTCCCGTTTGCTCTGAAGGATGGAGCAAAGCTATGGCTAGATTCTCAACCCAAGGAAAGTCTGGATACTTGGAACAAGATGGTTACTGAGTTTCTCACAAAATATTTCCCACCAAAGAAGCTGACTAAGCTTAGGATGGAGGTTCAGACCTTTAGGCAGAAGGATGGTGAGACTCTGTATGAAGCTTAGGAGAGATACAGGCTACTGACTAGGCAATGCCCTCCAGACATGTTCTCTAAATGGACTCAACTTGATATCTTTTATGAAGGCTTGGGTGAAATGTCCAAGATGTGCTTAGACAATTCTGCAGGAGGTTCATTGCACAAGAATAAGACACCAGAGGAAACTATTGAGCTGATTGAATTGGTTACAAGCAACCAATATTTATACTCCTCTAACAGGAATCCTGTGAATTCTAAAACCCCTCAGAAGAGAGGCGTGTTGGAAGTAGATGTTGTTAATGCTCTTCTTGCTCAGAACAAGCTGATGTCTCAGCAAATAAATCTACTTACTTAACAGATGAGTGGCATGCAAGTCTCAGCTATCAACACCCAAAATCCACCACATGAAGTCTCCTATGACATTGCAGGTAATTTTGTGCAAAATAATAATTATGATTATGCACAACCTTCTTTTGAACAGGTGAATTACATGGGGAGTAGTCCTAGAAATCCCAACAATGACCTATATTCTAAGACATACAACCAGGGATGGAGAAATCACCTAAATTTTGGATGGAGGGAACAACCTCAGAGACCTTAAAACTTCAACAATAATTCTCAGGGCGGTTTGCAACAGAACAATGATTTGGAAGCAATATTGACAGGTTTTAGACAGGAAACCAGAGCATCTATCAAGAACCTGGAGATTCAAATGGGTCAAATAGCCACCAGAGTTAATGAAATTGATCAGAGGACCACTAATAGCCTTCCTAGTAACACAATTCCAAATCCAAGAGAAGAATGCAAGGCTATCACCGTGATAAGTGGACAAGTGGCAAGTATAGAAGCACAAGTTATGCAGGAAACCAGAGCCTCCATTAGAAATTTAGAGGTGCTAGTGGGCCAACTGAGCAAGCAAATGCTTGAGAGGTCTACAAGTATATTTCAAGGTGATACAGTGGTGAACCCGGGAAAATATTGCAAGGGTATTCAATTGAGAAGTGGTAAAGTAGCTGGCTTTGAGGCCAAGGTCAATGAAGAGTCAGTTGAAAAAGAAGCTCCAGAGGAGAAGAAGGAAGAAGAAGAGTACGCCCCTCCAAAGCGTGCGGATAATCCATTCCCAGACTCTCTTGACACTTATCCTACACTGCCAAAGGCTCTTGAGTATAAGCCTAAGATGCCGTATCTTCAGAGACTTCAAAAGGAGACCAAGGACAAGCAGTTTTCAAAGTTATTGAAAATATTCAGAAAGTTACAAATCAATTTTCCTTTTGCTGAGGTTTTGGAGCAAACGCATATCTATGTCAAGTTCATGAAGGAGCTGTTGTCAAAGAAAAAGCGTTTAAAGGGAGATGAGATAGCAGTCCTGACTAAGGAATGTAGTGCTATCATTTAGAATAACTTGCCAAAGAAGATGCCAGATCCAAGAAGCTTTCAAATTCCATGCACCATTGGGAGCACAACCTTTGAGAAAGCCCTATGTGATCTAGGGGCAAGCATAAATCTAATGCCCTTATCTGTGATGAAGAAGKTYCAWATCCAAGAGGCACAACCCACAAAGATAGCATTACAGATGGCAGACAAATCTATGAAGCCTGCATACGGATTAGTGGAGAATATCTTGGTCAAAGTGGGTAAGTTCTTCCTCCCAGTAGACTTTGTGATTCTTGACACGGGGGAGGATGAGAATGCCTCTATAATT
>QBTX01000121.1:197502-266225 GCA_003063285.2 Arachis monticola | reverse complement strand
TGTACTGGGTCGTCCAAGCAATACCTTACGTGAGTAAGGGTCGATCCAAAGAGATTGTGGTATGAATAAATGGCATGATTGAGGTTGTGGGAAGGTAAGACCGTGCCATGTAGAAGGCTTTCAGCCTATTTTTAAGAGTTCATTGGCTATGGACTTCATGAACCTCTACCTCCTCTCCAATCATGATGCTTGGTATGTGCCGATCCACAGTAACTCAGATCGGTTGCTTTGTAGGAATGATGGATCTTTTGGATGAACTCCAGCCATCCTCTAGCTACAGGCTTGAGGTCCAGTTTTCTTGTTTGGACTGGTTTGCCTTTGGAGCTCTACTCTCCATTGGCGCGCCTTCCAAAACACAAATTTCCATTAGGACTTGGTCCAACCTTTGATTGAAGTTGACCTTCCTTGTGTAGGGCGTTCATCACTTGCACATCCTGTCGGTAATAACCTCAAGTCAGTTTTCAAACGAAAAATCTAAGTATTTCCACCGAACCATATGTAACAATTCTTTGGATTCGGTTCATACTTTGATCATGGTTCCTTGTGATCCATGCTCTTAGCCTAGAACTCTTGAACCTCTAGGCTAATCCGACTTGTTGCATGGGGTGGTTATGATTTCCACCCTCTTCTTTGATCTCATTATGTCGGATTTCCGGTACCCATTTCATTTTGAGCTTGAAGGGGGACCTCAGGGATCACCTCTTTCTTGCATCATAACATCACTAGAAGTGGTCTTGGTTGCTCTTGGAGATGAATCTCTCCTTTTCCCATGATTCGGAAAGTGAAGCTTTTGCCTTCCCTTTTCCTTCTTGAAGAAAATCCGGTCCTTGGGTGCCATTGATGGTGAATGAAAAAATAAAAAGGCAGGCTTTTTCCCATACCAAACTTAAAATTTGCTCGTTCCTCGAGCAAAAAAGAAAGAAGAGTAGAGACAGAAGAAGAAAGAAAATTTGTGAGTGAGAGAGGGAGAAAGGGGGGTTCGCTATGGAGAGAAGAAGGGGTATGTTTGTTGAAAATGAGAAGAAAATGGACGGTTATTTATAGGGAGGGAGGAGGGTTAGGTTTTCGGGCCATTTTGAGGTGGGATGGGTGGGAGAATTGATTTGAATGTAACTGGAGGTAGGTGGGGTTTATTGGGGAAGGGAGGTGATGTGAATTGGTGAAGGGTTTTGTTTGAAGGGTGACATGAGAATTGAGATTTGGATTATGAGGTTGTGAATAGGATTAAAAGAAAAGGTAGGTTGGGATCCTGTGGGGTCCACAAGATCCTGATGTGGTGATCCTGTGGGTCCACAGGTCCTGAGGTGAAAGAAATACCATTCCTTCACCCTATAAGTCGTGTAAATTGCCTTCATGCCAACATTCTTGGCGTTTCAAACGCCCATTGGTGCATGTTTTCTGGGCGTTAAACCGCCCATGTAGATGCTTGGTTTCTGGCGTTGAACGCCAGTTTCAAGCTTGTTCCTGGCGGTCAGCGCCAGATTGCCCTCTGTGTTGTGGCTCCGGCGTTAAACAGACACAGGATGTTGCTTGTTTGGGCGTCTAGCGCCAGGAAAGGATCTCTGTTTCTGGCGTAGGAACGCCGCCACGTCGCATCTTCTGGGCGCTGAGACGCCGGGCCCGGCGTCCTCCAGGGTGAAAATCTCTTTGTACTTCTTTTCTGACTCAATCATTGTTTTTTAATTTTTTTTTTTATTTTTTCGTGGCTCTCGATCAGATCACCATGGTACCTAATTAAACACAAAAATAACAAAGAAAACAAAATAAATAAAATTAGATAAATAAAAATTGGGTTTGCCTCCCAACAATGCGAGCTCTTTAATGTCAATAGCTTACAGTGGGCTCTTCATGAGCCACAGAGCATCTAAGTCAACTTACGTTGTCTCGTCCCACACCAAACTTAGAGTTTTGATATGGGGTTGGGACACCAACTTTAGAGTATGGTATGTTGCCTCATCAACACCAAACTTAGAGTTGACTGACTGTGGGCTCTTCTTGACTTTTGAACTGAGATAAGCTCTTCATGTTTACTCTCTTTTGTCAACAGAGGGATTGCCTGTGTTGAAACCACAAAGGTATTCTCCATTCAATTGAAGACTAACTCTCCTCTGTTGACATCTTCACAGCTTCTGCTGTGGCTATGGAAAGGTCTTCTCATAGGATGATGCATTCATCATTTCCTTCCCTAGTATCTAGATTAGTGAAATCACAGAGGATGTAAAAAAGTTTCAATCTTTTCTAGCACGTCCTTCTACCTATACCCATGAGTTCTCATCTGGATTTATCTGCCAATTGTAATGAGTACAATGTGGCAGGTTGTACCTCAATGATCCCAGCTTTCCCATTACAGAGAGTGGCAAAACAGTTTATGCCTGACCCAGATCCACACAGAGCCTATTACTCAAAGGTCATTCAGGTGCCAATGGTGCAAGAGTATTTAAGAACTTGCCAGGATATTGTCTCTTTGAGGTTAAGTTTTCCGAATCCAAGTATCCAAAATACCAATCAAGCAAGGGAGGTTCACTTCTCCAAGTCTCAATTACCAAATACGCTTGGCATTCAGTTTCATGATACTCCTAGATTATTGTAGCAACTTGCTCACTCAGTCACATCGTTTCATCCTCTTCAGAGGATTAATAATAGTTAGAGCCATGGAAATGGCAGAAGGTAGATTTAATGGAACTCTATGGTCTCTGTTTGGAGCTCAGTTTCCTCGGATCCTTATTAGAAGAAGTCCTTCTTGCTTGTACGAGGACGTACCCAGGAAGATACTCTCCTCACTGGGTTATTTTCCGATTCCTCCTCACTCCTTTGTGCATTCGGCCATGTTGTTTGACTTAAGTCAATGGGCTTTGCATTCTCCTTTTGGATTTTCTTCTTGTATTGCTTGGAGAATACGTTGGGGGAGTTTCAATAACTTCTTACTAGCTGGTTCACTACTTGTGCCTCCAAATTTCTAATGGAGGATCTTGTTTCATTCATGAAATGAAGGTGGCCTTTGAAGATCAGAGACTATATTAGCTAAATTAGAATTATTTTGACTTCAGAGTTCTCTAGTTGTTGCTGAAAGATGATGGCGTATGGCTTACTATTATTCAGCCTATTGCGTCCACCATGTTAAAACCTTGTTGAGGTTTTTTTTGATCCTTCCAGGAGAAAAATTGGATGATTTCTACCATGATAGGGTTATAGGTGATTTCCATATGGTGTCACCCAGAGTATTAACCTCTCCTGGCAGGGTTCTCAGGAATAAAAGCTTCTTCAGAAGCTACCCCTCTAGTACTGTTGGATGCATGTTTGCAATCCCATTTAGATTTGAGAGATCATGTTACCTGTTGAGTTTCCAACACACTTTGTTCTGAGCCCATAACTATGGCATTCAGAGCATCAATTTCAAGAACTCCCTTCTTCTGAGGGACCCCATTATTCACGGGAATTCCTCTCAGAAGGTTACATGAACTGGTTGTTTGCAACCATGTCAATGATCTTCTTGGCCTCTTCAAGGCTTTTCTTCAGGTGAATAGATTCCACCTGCAGAATGGTCCAGTCTGCCATATTTCGAAAAAACTTCAGAAGAGGACCATAAAGTAGATATATATCTAATAGGGGTCCACTCTGAAAATCCGTCAGATGGCACACTCTTTGGTCAGGCTGCCTTATTCTTTCCCAGTTCATAGAGGGATTCACATCTTTTTGTTTGAAAGTTCTGAAACTATCCACTCTCAGCTTGCTCAAGCTTTCTCTTTAGAGGAGGAAAGAATTATCTAAGAAGGCAGTGACCAGCTTAATCCCAGGGGTCCAGCTATCCTTAGGTGTGAATCCAACTCATATTCATAGCTCTGTCTCTTACAGCAAAAGGGAAAATGCATGAGTCTGTAGACTTCAGGATCAACTCCATTCGTTCTTTACAGTATCACAGACTTGCGCAATTCAGTTAGAAACTGATAAGGACTCTTCAGATGGAAGTCCATAAAACTTGCAGTTTTTGTTGCATCAAAGCAAAACTAGTTGAGGCTTAAGCTCAAATTTTTTGCTCCAATTGGCAGGAATGGAGTGGCTTCTTCCATCAAATTGGGATGTTGGCTTTGTGAAAGTCACCAAGCATCTCCTTTGCATTATTATATATTATTATTTTCGGGCCATTCTCCATTACTCTTGTCGAAATTTCTTGAAAGGTTGCTTCTGGATTGTTGTGAATTTAGCTTCTCTTAATTTTCCTCTTCAGAGTCCTTTCCAGCTTCTAGATTCAACTTCAAACAGAGTGCCTCTTCTTCTTTGCCTAGTTCATAAGAAAGAGAAGAAAAAAGAAAAGAAAAGGAGAATCCCTCTATGTCACGCCAGTATAGCAGAATTCCCTCAGACAGTATAGTACGAAGAAGAAGAGCGTCTAGAAGGAGATGAGAAGGAGAAAGAAAGAATTCGAGAGAAGAAATTTGAACTGAGAGGGTTATGTATTAAAAATAAAAAATATTAAGAGGAGAGAAATTTTTATAAAAATTTTTTCGAAATAATTTTTTTGAAAAAGTAGTTAGTTGATTTTTTTTTGTTATAAAAACAAGATAATTAATTAAAATCTTAAAATTCAACAAAAAGGAAATTTTTGAAAAGACGAGGGAGAATTCGAAAATTAGAGAGGGGAAAAGTAGTTTAGGTGGTTTTGAAAAAGAATTAAGAAAACAAACAAGGAGTTAGTTTTTAGTTGATTGAAAAAGATTTTTGAAATCAAATTTATTTGAAAGATAAAAAGATAGGAGGTATAGATAAGATATTTTGAATCAAATGTTTTGAAAAAGATTAAGGAATGTTGAAAAAAGATTAAGATAAAAGAATAAAAAGATATATTTGAAAAAGATTTTTTTTATTTAAAAGATTTAATTTTAAAAAATTACTTAACTAACAAGAAACATACAAAAATAAGATTCTAGAATATTTAAGATGAACCTTCTCTTTAACTAAAGAAAGTAACAAGAACTTTCACAATTTTGACACCAATCACATTAATTGTACACTATGAAATTTCGTAAAGGATAAAAAAAATAGTAAAGAGAAAGAAAAGATTTGAAAATTACTTGAAAAAAATATTTATTGAAATTTCGAAAATTTAAAAAAAGATGAAAAAAAGAAGATTTTTTGAAAAAAAAGATTTTTTTTTTTTTAAAAGATAAGATTTTTAAAATTGAAATTTTGACGAACTTTGTAAAGAGAAACAACTAATTTTTAAAAATTTTTTGACCAAGTCAACCAAAAATTTCGAAATTTTGGAGGAAAATAAGGAAAAAGATATTTTTTTTTTGATTATTTAAATATTGATGAAAAAACACAAAAATGACCCAAAAACATGGAAAAATTGATCAAGAACACAGAATGCATGCCAGAATGCTATGAATGTCAGAAGATGAACACAAGAACACTATGGAAGATCATTGATGAACATCAAGAACATTAATTTTGAAAACCAATTTTTTTTTTCAAGAAAAGAAAACAGTGCAAGACACCAAACTTACCCACCATCTTTATGCATGAAAATTATTAATGCAGAAAATGCACATGAAAAGAAACAACAAAGATACACAACCAAGAAATCATCATAGATCAACAAGAGGACTTGTCAAGAACATCTTAAAGATCAATGAAGAACACTATCGTAAAATTAAAAACATGAAAAAAAAAAAAAAATTGCAAGGAAAATTTTAAAAGCATGCAGTTTACACCATAACTTAAACAATTAACACAATACTCACAACATAAGAACCACAAAATATTTTTTGATTTTATGATTTTTCTCTAATTTTTTTGTATTTTTATTTAATTTTTTTTCGAAAAACATTTGGAAAAAACGAAAAATAAAAGAAAAATTTTTGAAAAGATTTTAAAAGGAAAATAACCTAATCGTGAACAAGAGAAGCCGTCATTTCCGATTACTGAACAATCCCCGCAACGGCGCCAAAAAACTTGGTTAGACGAAATTTGATCTTATGTGAGGTTTCTGTCTTGTAATGTATACTTTGGGGCGATTGTTTATTTTGGCTTCACAACTCCGTTCAACGTAACCAGCAAGTGGTACTGGGTCGTCCAAGTAATAAGCCTGGTACGTGGAGTAAGGCGAACACAGAGATTGGTATGAGAGCAAGCTATGCGTCACCTGCAAATCTCAGTCAGGCGAAATTAAACATGTTGTATTTTTCTTTTTTTTTGAAAATAAAAATAAAAATAAATTATATAAAGGGTAGAACATCTTATGCAGATTCATTGGTGGAATTTCAGATAAGCGGATGGAGATGCTGTAGAGCTCTTGGACGCCTACTCTCCTACTCCTTTCTACTCAAATCTCTTCTTACTCTTTCCATGGCAAGCTTTGTATTAGGGGTTCGACCGATGCCTAACTGTGGCTACTTTCATTCTCACGGGGAGAATAACCTGGCGCGCTGTCACTCGCACAGCTAACCAGTCTCGGATGGGCATCACCCATGGCTGAATAGTACATCCATCCTCGCAGTGAAAACTATGCCAACGCACTCTGTCACAGTAACCGCTAATCACCGCGTTGGTTATCCGCTCCTACTGGAATAGAATCCTCTTTTGCGTCTGTCACACAACGACCAGCAAGGTTAAAGTTTGAAAGCACGTCATACGGTCATTTGATACGGAATCCTACATCGGAACACCACAGACGAAGGTTGGACTTTCCGGACTCCAGGATCCTACTCGGAACACCACTACCAAGGTTGGACTTTCCGGACCAGAATGAATGCCCAAAATTTTAAATTCTTCTTAACTTATACCACGAAGATTCTGTTGGGGAATTAAGAGATACGCATTCAAGGCTACTGTTGCATGTAGAAACGGAATGGGGGTTGTCAATCACGCGCGTTCATAAGTCGAGATGATATAAGGTAGATAGTGACTCATCACATTCATCATGTTCGTTGAGGTACTGAAATGAATATCTTGGAATAAGAATAAGAGGAGAATTGAATAAAAGGAAACTAGAATTGCATTATACTTGAAGGTAGCAGCAGAAGTCCCAGCACCCTTGATCTATGGTGTGCAGAAAGCTCACCGTTGAAATACATAAGAAAGAGTTCAAGGCATGGTCGATGGCCAGCCCTCTCTAAGTGATCAAGATCCTAATGATGACAATGACAAATGGATCAAGATTCTAATTACAATAGATAAATGTCTATATATACTAGACCTAGTCTACTAGGGTTTTTACATGAGTAAGTAATTGAATGCATAAAATCCACTTCGGGGCCCACTTGGTGTGTTGCTTGGGCTGAGTTGATGAATTCACGTGTAAGGCATAATCGTGGCGTCAAGACTCATGGTTATGACGTGTGTTTGGGCGTCAAACTCCTGGATCATGACGTTTTTCTGGCGTTTTACTCCACGACTAGCAGCTGTGTACTTTGCGTTCAACGCCAAGTTACGTCGTCATTCTTCGAATAAAGTTGGACTATTATATATTGCGGAAAGCCTCTGGATGTCTAGCTTTCCAACGCCGTTGAAAGACGCTGCCAATTGAGTTTCTGTAGCTCCAGGAAAAATCCATTTTCGAGTGCAGGGAGGTCAGAATCCAACTACATCGCAGTCCTTTGTAGCCTTCTTCAAGAGTTTTGCTCAAATCCCTCAATTTCAGCCAGAATTTACCTGGAATCACAGAAAAAACAACAAACTCATAGTAAAGTCCAGAAATGTGAATTTAAACATAAAACATCTAATGAAAAACCATACCTAAAAGTAGCTTATAACTTACTAAAAGAACTAAAAAAAAATTGAAAACTGCCAAAAAGGATATAAATTATACTCTCATCACAACACCAAACTTAAATGTTGCTGTCTCCCAAGCAACTGAAAATCAGATAGGACTTAAAAAGAAGAGAATTATACTTATAAAGGTCCAATAATATCAAGAATATAATTTAATTTAGGGGGAAATTTGGGGGAGGAAGGCAAGGGGGGGGAAAACCCTTTTTTTGTAAGGGGGGCCCTTTTTTGCTTCTGAACAGATTTTGGGCATCTCACTTTTTCCTTTTGAAGTTAGAAGTGGATTGGCTTTCTCTAGGAAACTTAGAATTCAGATAGTGTTATTGACTTCTTCCTAGTTAGGCATTGTTGATTCTTGAACACAGCTACTTTATGAGTCTTGTGGCTGTGGCCCCTAAGCACTTGCCTTCCAGATATTACCACCGGATACACAAATTCCACAGACACATAACTGGGTGAACCTTTTTCAGATTTGTGACTCAAGCTTTGCTTAAAGGAAGTCCCCAGTAGTGGTGTCCAGAGCTCTATAAGCACACTCATATTAGCTTTGGATCACGATTTATAACACTCAGTCTCAAGCTTTTCATACTTTTCCTTCATGACACAAAGCACCATTTGGTTTTAGGGACAGCTTGATTTTCGCTTAGGCCTGGATTTTATTTTTTTTTTTTTTTTCTATCCCAGTAGTGGATGCTCAGAGCCTTGGATCTTTTGCTACCCTTGCCTTTTGGTTTTAAGGGCTATTGGCTTTTTCTGCTTGCTTTTTCTTCTATTTTTTTTCCACCACTTTTTTTTTTTCACAAGCTTTGCTTTTCACTGCTTTTCTTGCTTCAATAATTCAAATTTGCATGATGTTTTTTCAGAATCACAATAACATTTCTCTTTGTTCATTCATTCTTTCAAGAGCCAACAATTTTAAAACACTCATGGGAAAACAATATCAAAAGACATATGCACTGTTCCATCATTCATCAGAAAAACAAAAATTATTGCCACCGCATCAATATAATTAAATCCAAATTCACTAATAATTTCGAACATTATGTACTTTCTTGTTCTTTTGAATTAAAATTTTTCTTTTAAGGAGGTGAAAAAGACTAATGGATTTTTATTCATAGCTTTAAGAAATAAAATAAAAAAAAAAAAAAAAAAAAAAAAAAAAAAAACATTAAGGATAAACATAACACTTAAAAACCGAAAACAGAAAGAAAATAAAAAGAACAAAGGAATGAATCCACCCTCTAGTGGCGTACTTCTCTCGTTGAGGAACTCCAATGATGTTCTTTCAAACTCTTTCTATGTTCCTTCCTTGCCTTTGTTTGCCTCCTCTCTCATAGCTCTTTTGATCTTCTTCTAATTTTGAGTGAAGGCGTATAGGGCGTTTTCATGGTGTTCCACCCTTAGTTGTTCCACGTTTTGGCTCAAGTCTTCTAAGGAGGTACTGAGTTGCTCCAAATAGTTGTTAGGAGGAAAGTGCATTCAAACATGAGGCATTTTGTTGATGAACTTCCTCATGTTCTCCTTGGGGGCCGTGAGGGGCTTCCCTTGTTTGCTCCACCCTCTTCTTGGTGATGGGCCCTTGTTTCTTCTTTCAAATGGAGGCTCTCATCTATGAGTAACTCCAGCTAAGAGTAGGCACTAAATAGGCATAATGAGGTGGGGAAGGGCTAGCCGTGCCATTAGAAGCGCTTGTCAGCTATTTTGTAGGTTCATTGGCTATGACTTCATGAACCTCTACCTCCTCTCCAATCATCATAGCTATTGGATCATGATTGCCGTCCACAGTAACTCTAGATGGTTTTGCTTGTGGATGATGGATCTTTGGGTCAATAACTCCAGACCCATCCTCTAAGCTACAGGCTTGATGGGTTCCAGTCTTCTTAGTTGACTTTGCTTTGCCTTTGGAGTCTAACTCTCCGATTGGGCGCCTTTTCACAAAATGTCCATTGGACTTGGCTCCAACCTTTTGATTGAAGGTTGACCTTCTTGCCTGGTAGGGCGTTCATCACTTTGATCATGCCGCTGTAATGCAAACGCCAACCTCACATTTTCCGGACTGAATTCTAAGTATTTTCCCGCCGAACCATTGTGCAGATAGTTCTTAGGATATTCGGCGTTTCATATTTGTATCATGGTTTCGTTTGCTGATCATGCATTAGAAGAATCTTGTGAACTCCTATCAAGTTAATCCGACTTGTTGCAATAAGGCGTTGGTTATGAATTCCCACCCTCTTCTTGGGAGTCTCAAGATCGGATTTTCCGAGATACTCATTTCTTTTTTGAGGCATTAAGAGGCCACCTCAGGGATCACCCTCTTCTTGCACATAACATCATTAAAGTGCGTCGTTGGTTACTCTTGGAGAAGATAATCTTCTTTCCCATGATTCGAATGGAAGCTTTTGCCTTCCCTTTTCCTTTTCTGAGGAAACTCCGGTCTTGCGGTGCCTTGATGGTGTGCAATAAGAAAAAAATAAAAAAAAATATATTTACCACCAACTTAAGAATTTAAGCCGTTCAGTGAGCAAAAGAAAGAAGCAGTAAGAAGAAGTAAGAAGAAAATGTCAGTAGAACGGGAGAAGGGGGTTCGGACTATGAGAGAAGGGAAGAGGTATGTTATGTGGTGAAAATGAAGAAGAAAAAGGTAAGGTATTTATAGCCGGAGCGGGCGGAGGTTAGATATATCGAGCCATTTGGGTGGGACATGAGGTGGGAAATTTGAATTTGAATGTAATGGGGTAGTAGGTGGGTTTAATGGGGAAGAAGGGTGATGTGAAATGAGCTGAATGGTTTTGGAAGTTGGTGACATTGAGAATGAGATTTGGATTAGGGAGGGTGAATAGGATTTAAAAGAAAGGTAGGTGCGGATCCTGTGGGGTCCACAGATCCTGAGGTGGAGAATCCTGTGGGAAGATACCACAGGATACCTGAGGTGAAGAACATACCATTCCTTCACCCTCTATAGCGTTGTAAAAAAGCCTTTCAAGCACCATTCTGGGCTTTCAAACGCCCATTGGTGATCGTTCTGGGCGTTAAACGACCCCATGTGATGGGCTTTTTTCTGTGCGTTGAACGCCAGGTTGAGCTTGTTTCTGGCAGTTCAGCCGCCAATTGCACCTCTGTTATGCGTGCGCATCCTGGCGTTAAACGCCAGGATGTTGCTTGTTTGGGACGTTCGAGACGCCTAGAAAGATGCTCTGTTCTTTCGTTGACAACGGGCCCCGCCAGATGCGATCTTACTGGGCCCTGAACGCCCCGCCCGCTGCGTCCTTCCAGCGTGATAATTTTTTTCTGTCTGTTTGACTCTGTTTTTAATTTTTTTTTTTTGATTTTTTCCGTGACTCCTCCATGATCATGTACCTAATTAAACACCAAAAATAACAAAGAACCAAAAATTAAATAAAATTAGATAAATAAAATTCGGTCTGCCTCCAATCAAGGCGCTTCTTTAATGTCAATAGTCTTGACAGTGGCTCTTATGGAGCCACAGAGCATCAAGTCAATGTTGTCTGTTCCCAACACCAAACTGAGAGTTTGGATATGGCGGTTTGGACACCAAACTTAGCAGTTGGTTTGCCTCACAACACCAAAATTTAGAGTTGACTGTGTGGTCTTCTTGACTTTGAACTGAGAGAAGCTCCTCATGCTTATCTCTTTGTCACAGAGGGGATTGCCATTGCTTGAAACACAAGGTATTCTCCATTCAAATTGAAGGACTAACTCCCCTCTGTAGACATCATGTCAACAGTTAACTGCTGTGGGCTAGGAAAGGTCTTCTAGGATGCATGCATTCATCATCTCCTTCCCAGTGTCTAGAAATTATGAAATCAGCAGGGATGTAAAAAGTCTTCAACTTTTACTAGCACGTCCTCTACGTGTCCCATGAGCTTCTCTCATGGATTTATCTGCCAATTGTAATGGGAACAAGGCAGGTTGTACCTCAATGATTCCCAGGGCATATCTCCATTACAGGAGTGTGGCAAAAGTTTATTCCTGACCCAAGGTCACACAGAGCTTTTTCAAAGCTCTTGGTGCCAATGGTGCAAGGAATTAAGAACTTTCCAGGATCTGCTCTTTTGAGGTAGAGTCCTGAATCCAAGTATCCAAATCACCAATGAACAAGGGAGGTTCACTTTCCAAGTCTCATTACCAAACGGCTTGGCATTCAGTTTCATGATAGCTCCTATATATTGAGCAACTTGCTCACCAGTCACATCTTATCCTCTTCAGAGGATGAATAATTAGTTAGAGGCCATGAATGCGAAAGGAGATTTAATGAATCTTAATGGTTTCTGTATGAGCATCAGATTCCTCAGGATCCTTATTAGGGAAGTCCTTCTTGCTTTGGAGCCCGTCCCAGGAAGACCCTCACTGGGATTTTTCGTCCTCCTCCTCCTTTGTGGTTTCGGCCATGTTGACTAAGTCAATGGCTTTGCAGTCCCTTTTGGATTTTCTTCTGTATGTCTTGGGAGAAAATACTGGTGGAGGAGTTTCCAATAACTTTCTTACTCATCTGGACCACTTGTGGTTCCTCCAAAATTCTTAATGGAAATGGATCTTGTTTCAGGTTCATGAAATGAAAGGTTGGCCTAAATTGACAAGAAATCAGAGACTATATTAGCTAAATTAGAATCATTTTGTTCAGAGTTCTCTCTCTGTTGCTCAGAAGATGATGAATATGCGGCGTGAAACCTATATATAGGAAATCAATATAATAAATAATGGTGATGAACATCCAACACCAATGCAATAAACATTAAGTTTGAGAGATTGGTATTATTAGATATGAATAATCACCATCATAAGGAAGAAAATAATTAAAAAAAAAAAAAAAAAAAAAAAAAAAAAAAATATATAAGGTAATTTCATGATGGTTCACCGCAGATAATTTGAACCTGCTGCCCATATGGGCAGGGTTTACTCAGAGATAATAAGCTATCTTCAAGGAAGTAGCTAACCTTCTCTAGATACTGTTATGGTGATTGCAATGTTGCAAATCATTCCAGATTATTTGATAAGAGAATCAATGTGAGAGAGCAACAGAAAAAACATGTAAAATGAAGTCAACAACAAATTGTTCATGAGACCAAAAAGAAAAAATATTAATTTTGTTCTGAGCCATTATTGCATTCAGAGTATCAATTAAAAGAACTCCCTTCTTCTGATGCATCCCATTACTCACAGAATTACTCTCACTCAGAGAATATATGAATTGGTTTTTTGCAACCATGTCAATGAGGTTCTTGTTAGCCGTGCTATTCACGATCGTGCTGTTTCCTAACTTACAGGTGAATAGATCCACCTGCAGAATGGCAATACATATAAGTCCAAAAAAAAAAAAGAGACCACTAAAAGCAAATATGTTAAAATCAAAGGTAAAATCCGAGAGACCAGTGAACTAGGAAATGAATAGATACTAAAAATAGAGGATACCCCAACTCATGAAAAAACATGTATCAAGAATGAGACATACTACAATTGGATAACAACTGCATAAATGTATTCTTTTCCAAGTTCATAGAGGGATATCAACATCATATATATATAGAATGAATAAATAAATAGAATGAGAAAAGAGATGAGGTGGTGTTTGGTGGAAGAGAAGAAAGAAATTTAATCTAAGAAAGGACAATGTGACCAGCTATATCCCCAAGAAGTCAAGAGGCAATAATCCTTAGGTGATAAAATCCAAAAACATATATTCTAGGCTCATAAGTGGCATACATTAACAGCAAAAGGAAAACATTAATGAGTCTGTTAGACTACAGGAAATCAAACTCCAATTCGTAACTTAACAAAGATATCAACAGAATATAGCAAAGAATTCAGTTTAAGAACTGAAAAGGATCATATCAGATGGAAGTCATTATAAAACTTGCAGAAAACCAAGGTTAAGAGATAGGCAGCCAAATAAAGAACTAAACTACATTAAAAACTAAGCACACATGACATATATAATACGAATGGAAGAAGTAGGCAACCTTAGCTTGCAGATGACTGTTCCAAGAGTAAGTAAACTCTAGTTTATATGACAACCTTTCTTTCAGTCTCACCCCAGCTGATAATAACTGAGATGCACGCTCATTTCCTGTCAAATCAACAAAATTCTACAAAGAAACAAAACAAAGTTAATAATTGCAAAATTTTTGGTAAGCATTTATTGCCTAAACAAGAAGGAGTACTTTTAAAAATGCAAACATACCATGCTGGTAGCTAGGGTGGCTGAGTTACCTTTGCCCAAGAATTTCCTACCAGAACTTTCTATTGTATGAAACAATACAATTTCAATATTAGATAGCACCTATGGGTACATAAGAAATGTATTGGATTGATTCATTAAAAAGAATCGATTCGATCGCAACTTCGAACATGGAATTCAAAGGTATCAAATAGAAAATGGGGTTCGCGGTGGTGGAGGAACTGGATCGGAAAAAAGAGAGATTCTAGTTGTAAGATATCTAATGAAACCGTCGCTGGAATTGAGATRTCATTCAAAGAGAAAGATATCAAATATCTGGAGTTTCTTATTTTGATGAAAAATTTCTTCGGACAGAAGAAGATTATGTAAACACTTACTCGAAATCTCACTTATCAGATTCCATTGTGTCTTCCACAATGGAGATTTTTTAATTATTTTTTAAGATATAAAAAGTACAAGAATTTAATTACAGAAACGGAAAGACACACACCAATATGATAATTTGATGAGATTTTCAACTCTTTTCATTTAGGTATGTCTCTCCTACCTATCTCTGAACTGCAAGAATAAATTAATGTAATGCTTGATTGTACAAAAAACCTAAAAAAGAAACTATACAAGCTCCATTACCTTCACAAAACGATAGAAGCTCTTGCAAATGCCCCAGTCTCGTAAGTTCTTCTCTGTCAGTTTCTCTAAAATGGGTCCTCTCTGAGAAAAAAGAAATGAAAACAATCATTAGTTATGCAATCTATTTTATGAAATTTTAACCTAATATATGAAAGGTATTCACCTCAGGATCATCACACAGCCAAAATGGAGTATTGTCTGTACTGAGGAGGTCTCTAACAATTTCATTGTAAATTTCAATTGCTGAGAACTTTATCATAAATGCTCTTTCCTCATGCTATAAAAGATCACCTTAAACTTGTGCTAATAGCATTGGGTAATGCTATCGTAAAGAACTGATAATGAAGAGTCAAATAGACAGCTAAAAACTTTGGTAGCCTAATTATTTACCCTTTTATATAGTCTAAAATATCTGCTACAGCATATTCAGTTATTCCAACTATTGTATATATCTTTTTACTGCTTGTTTGCCCATATGCAAAAATACTTGCTAAAAGAACATATAATTATATGAACACCTAGTAAACAAAACGGGAGATGGATTTAAAGAAACTAGTGGCTATAATAATATACTTATAGTTAATCCCATTAACAATTGAAAGAGAGATTTCTTTTGCTCCTTCCTCATACACCTGTCTTATATCACAGTCACCCCAAAATATTCTGTCTACTAATCATACAGTACCTTAATTGAGAATGCATCCAAATATGATTGTTTAATGGTGGATTCTATGGTGTCTTTTATTGTTGTGCCTAAATTGCCTAACTTGTTTTTATAGATAAAAAATAAAATATATAAAATAAAAGTAAAATAATTAAAATTTATTAAATATTATTTATTTACTTTTTTTAGTAAGTTAGGCATCATAACTTAGATACCATAGCATTCACCTTGTTTAATATCAAGTATTTGACAAGTATATGTGTCAAGTATACAGTACCTTTTTGTTATATGTGTTAAGTATTTGATAAGCTAAATTAAATTATTAAATTTCCTTAAGAGAAGACAAAGACAAGCTCAAAAGTGCATTCCTAAATAGTTTTTATTTTACTTTTTTTGTGAGTTGTCTTACTCTTGAATGGGAATGGGTCAGGGAAACATCTTAACACAAATCTTGAAATCATGTCTAAGGTAAACAAAAATTAAAAAGAGTGCTATTTAATTTCATGATATTATTTGCCATTATATAAATGCAACAGCAGCTAGGTAATTGATTGGTTAATTTTGAACCGCACATGTCTCTATTGTGATTGATTGCAATAACAATGCAAGTGGATCAAGTATTATCGAATACTTGAAATAACTCCCTGCAGCATATATAATAGGCTGTCACAGTTGAATTGCATGTATATAAGAATAATAATAACGAACAATATTAACCTTAGATTTTGTTGTTGTGAGGATTTTATTATTGTGAAGATTTTAGAATAATAATAACAAGCAATATTATCATTATATTTACTTATCATTTCACTACTTTTGCAACTCAAACACTATAATACGTGGTGCACGAAATTGCAATCACACCTTTGCAATCCCGCACAACTAACCAGCAAGTGCACTGGGTCGTCCAAGTAATACCTTACATGAGTAAGGGTCGATCCCACGGAGATTGTCGGCTTGAAGCAAGCTATGGTTATCTCGTAATTTAGTCAGGAATCAAGAAATTATCAGATTGATTGTGAAGAGTAAAAGAACATGAAAAATACTTGTTTTGCAGTACATGGAGAGATAGGTTGAGGTTTTGAGATGCTCTGTTTCTGAATCTCTGCTTCTACTGTCTTCTCTTCGAACACGCAAGCTCCTCAATGCAACTGTAATGCAACGGGTTTCACCGTTGTCAGTGCCTACTCTCCCATCCTCTCAGTGGAAATGCGTCAACGCACCCTGTCACGGCACGGCATCCATCTGTCGTTCTCAATCAGGCAGGAATAGAACCAGTGATTCTTTTGCGTCTGTCACTAACGCCCCGCCTCAGGAGTTTTGAAGCCGTCACAGTCATTCAGATCATTGAATCCTACTCGAGAATAACACAGACAAGGTTAGACCTTCCGGATTCTCTTGAATGCCGCCATCAGTTTAGCTCTATTATCCATACGAAGTTTCGTTAAAGAATTCCAAGAGATATCTAGCTTAATCTGGTAGAACGAGGTTTGTCAGGGCCACACGTTCATCAGTGAGAATGATGATGTATTTCACGAGATCAATCATCATCAAGCGGTTGTAAGAACAAGTAATTTTACGAATGAAGCAAGCATTGATTGAATGAAAAACAGTAGTAATGCATTAATCCATCAAGACACAGCAGAGCTCCAATTGAGGTTCTAAGAACTATGCCTGTAGATACGATACAATGAGAAACGTGTAAAGTCATGAGTACTGATACAATATGTCAAAAGATCCTATTAATAGTAAACTAGACCTAGGGTGTACAGAAATGAGTAAATGACGTACAAATCCTACTTCTCGGGCACTTGGTGTGTGTCTTGGGCGAGCAATGAAGCATTTTCATGTAGAGACTTTTCTGGAGTTAAACGCCAGTTCTATGCCAGTTTGGGCGTTTAACTCCAAGTTTATGCCAGTTCCAGCGTTTAACGCTGGAATTCTTGAGGCTTTTGCACGCCGGTTTGGCCATCAAATCTGGAAAATATGGACTATATACATTGCTGGAAAGCCAGGATGTCTACTTTCCAATGCCTGAGAGCGCGCCAAATTGGCTTCTGTAGCTCCAGAAATCACTTCGAGTCAGGAGGTCAGATATCCAACCAGCATCTGCAGTCTTTTCGTCTCTGAATCGCTTTTTGCTCAGTACCTCAATTTCAGCCAGAAAATACCTAAATCACAAAAAACACACAAATCATAGTAAAGTCCGAAAAGTGAATTTTAACTAAAAATATATAAAAATATACTAAAAAAACTAGTATCAATAACATAAAAACATATAAAAATAATACAAAAGCGTATACAAATTATCCGCTCATACACACAACAGACAACTAAATGTGCTGTGTCCCCAAGCAACTGAAAATCCAAAATAGAGATAAAAAAGTAAGAAGAATATATATAGACTCCAAAATCATCAAGAAACTAGCTCAATTAGATGAGCAAGGACGTTTAGTAGCTTTTTGCCTCCGAACAGTTTTGCATCCACTTTTATCTCTCCGGAAGTTCATGAATGATTGCATCTATTAGGAACTTCAGAATCATAGTGATATGATTGATTCTCCTAGTTAAGTAAATGATTGATCTTGAACATATGCTAGTGTATGAGTCTTGGCGTGGCCAAAAGCATTTGTTTCCAGTTATTACCACTGATTCATACAATGCCACAGACACATAATTGGGTAACTTTTCAATGATTGTGACTCAGCTTGCTAGAGTCCCCAATTAGAGGTGTCCTAGTGTTCTTAAGCACACCTTTTTGCCTTGGATCACAACTTTATTTCTTTCTTTTTCTTCATTTTTCTTCCTCTTTTTTTTTCCTTTTTTCTTTCGTGAATTTTTTCAACATTAATTCAGTCTGTACTTTTTGCTTGCTACAAGCAACAATACTGCATCGATTGTTTCAGATCCTCAGATAACACCAGTTTCTGTTTTCCTTATTCAATTCCCTTTTTTCAAAAATTATTTAACATCTAAACAACAATATCATAAAGACATAATGCACTGTTCAAGCATACATTCGGAAACACAAAAATTATTCACCACGATCCAAATAATCCTCAACTGAGGTTTCAAAATGAAATTCTCACAATATCCGTGTTACTTCTTGTTCTGTTTATAATTGTTCTACTATTTAACATGATTAAAACGGAAAAGTGGATTCATAGTGACTTAATATCTATAAACATATTTATATAATTTTATTAATATGATAAAAAAAATAAAAAAATTTTAAAAAAAAAAAAAAATAATATGAATTGAAGACTAATAAAAAAGAACAAAATTAAAATGAGTCTAAGAATAGATTGTTTTCACCAGGTTAGGACTCAACAACCTTGGATTTGAAAAGTGGTATGCTCCCTCAACTTTAAGATGAGGGCTTTTGGGCATTCAACTCTTCAGTTCAGCCCTCTGCTTCTCCTTGTTCCTATCAGCATTTGCAGAGCCATCAGTTCTGATTCTTGCTATCTTTTCAGTTGCTCTCCATAGTTCTTGCCCAGCTTGTTGAGTCAGTGCTCTCTAGGCTGGTGGCTTCCCAGCTAGCCAAATTCTCCAGGGGACATTCAGGAGATGAACTCCTGCGCCCTCCTTCTTGAAAGAGTTGTCTTGCTCATTTCACTTCCAATTGACTTCTTGGTGGATTTGATGTTCAATTGGTATGGTAATTTCATCCTCACTTTCTACCGGCACCTCCTTTTAATGACCCTCCCGAGGAACCTGAAGGCGCTATGCGTCCCCACGACCCCGCCTAGAGCAAGGAATCAAGCTGGGTAAGCCAAATTTGGCTTCAGTGAATTTTATTTGCTCTTTGATTTTCACAAGTATATCGACATGATGTAACTCGAACTCCTTCCATATTATCGCAATGATTATCACTGCTCTTTTCCCCTTTGATAGTGACCTCAGAACGTTGCTAGTGGAGCAATATGGGACGCCCGAACATATAAGTCTAGCCAACCCTCGTTGTCAATTGTTGTGAGTTCTCTCCCTTCTTTGATTAGGTTTAGGAACTCCTTAGAATTGGTTATCCACTTAGTTCCAGGAGGCATATGTCTCTATAACTTGATCCAACCCTTTTATCTGCTCTCACCATTCTCCTATTAAAGGATTCAGGATCATCTTGCAGTTGAGAAGTTTGAAGATTTCTCTTATTATGTCCAGATGGAAGTACATAACTTCCCTTTCTGACCATGTTCTGTAGGTATGGTAAGCAGTTCCAGTCATTCTCTGCTTATCTGTAGCCACAGAGTTGAGTAAATTCCTGAACCATATTAACCATTAATCCTAGATGGTTAGAAACTTCCATCCTCTGTTTCGAAATTTGCTCTTGGATCCCCGGATATTCATCTTCTTTCAGATCAAATTTTACTTCCGGGATCACTGACCTCAGACCCATTATTTTTGTGATAATGGTCTTCATGTCTTTGGTTAAGAACTTCTCTTGATTCCAAAGATTCTTTGGATTATCTCTTTCTTCTCTTAAATTGGTTTGTTTTACCTTAGAGCCATGATCTTGATGACTCTTGGCTTAGTGATCACGAAAACGCACACCAAACTTGAGTTTTGCTTGTCCTCAAGCAAAAGAAAGAAAGAGAGAGAGAGAGGAGAGGAAATTCGAATGTGTGGTGAATTGAGGGGTCAACGTTATTTATTAAAGTGGGTGTGAAGATTTTCGAAAAAAAAGAAAAATTTGAAAGGAGATTTGAGAAAGATATGGAAAGAAATTCAGAGAAGGGTGAGTTTTTTGAACATGATTTTAAATTTTGAAAAATTTGAAAGTGAATGATGAGAGATTGAAATATGTTTTATGTAAAAGTAGGAAAAAAGGAAAGTTTAAAAAAATTGATTTGAAAACAAATTGTGTCCCCCACCTTTCTGGCGTTAAACGCCCAGAATGGCACCACATTTCTGCGTTTAACGCCCATTTGTTGCCCCTTTTGGGCGTTTAACGCCCAGCCAGGTGCCCTGGCTGGCGTTAAACGCCAGAATTCCTTTATCACTCGCGTTTTTCTAAACGCCCAGGATGATGCACACCTGGCGTTAACGCCCAGAATGGTGCCCATTCTGGCGTTTAACGCCCAAAATGGCACCATTCTGGGTTAAACGCCCAGAATGTACCCATTCTGGCGTTTCAAAGCCCAAAATGCCCCTTACTGGCGTTTTTTGCGCCAGTAGCTGTTTTTCCTCTGCTTTTTGAGCTAATCCTTCTGTAACTCTGTGAATTCCTTCATTTTGATACTTCTCTGTAAGAATACAATCATATAACCTTCTAATGGCTGGGTTGCCTCCCAGCAAGCGCTTCTTTACTGTCTTTAGCTGGACCTTTACTGAGAATCACTCAGTCTCAGTTTGAGCATTCCTGCTCAAATTGCCTTCAAGATAATGCTTGATTCTCTGTCCATTAACAATGAACGTTTTTTGTCAGAATCAATATCCTGAAGCTCAACATATCCATATGGGATACTCCTGTAATCACATACGGACCCCTCCAACGGGATTTAAGTTTCCTGGAAACAGTCTGAGCCTAGAGTTGAAGAGCAGAACTTTTTGTCCTGGCTCAAAGACTCTGGTTGACAACTTCTTGTCATGCCATTTCTTTGCCTTTTTTTCCTTATAGATTTTTGCATTCTCAAAGCACTTGAGTCTGAACTCCTCTAGTTCATTTAACTGGAGTAATCTTTTTCACCAGCTAACTGAGCATCCATGTTTTAAGATCTGGTGCCCAGTAGGCTTTGTGTTCCAGTTCCACGGCAGATGACAGGCCTTCCATACACCAAGTTGGTATGGAGATTTCCTATAGGAGTCTTGAATGCTGTTCTGTATGCCCACAGAGCATCATCCAAGCTCTTTGCCCAATCCTTTCCCGGGCTATCACAGTCCGTTCCAGGATTATTTTAGCTCTCTGTTAGAGACTTCAGCTTGCCCATTGTCTGTGGATGATATGGATTTGCCACTGTGTGGCTAATTCCATATCTAAACCATAGCAGAGTATAGCTGTCTATTGCAGAAATGAGATCCCCCATCACTGATTAGTACTCTGGGAACACCAAACCTGCTGAAGATGTGTTTCTGGAAGAATTTCAGCACGGTCTTGTATCATTAGTGGGTGTAGCAATTGCTTCTACCCACTTAGATACATAATCCACTGCCACCCGAATGTAAGTGTTTGAGATGATGGGTGGACCCATGAAGTCAATTCCCCATACAAACAATTCTATCTCTAATATCCCTTGTTGAGGCATGCATATCCGTGAGGCAAGTTGCCAGCTCTTTGGCAACTGTCACAGTTACGCACAAACTCTCGGGAATCTTTATAGAGAGTAGGCCAGTAGAAGCCACATTGGAGGACTTTAGTGGCTGTTCGCCTCACACTCCAAAATTCCTCCTACTGTGATCCATGCAATGCATAATGGATCCTTTGTGCTTCTTCTCTGGGTACACATCTGCGGATCATGTCCGTCTACACATCTTTAAAGAGATATGGTCATCCCATAGTAGTACTTGGCATCTGAAATTAATTTCTTCTTTGCACTCTGCTGTACTCCTGGGGTATGAACCTCACAACTTTATAGTTTGCAATATCTGCAAACCATGGAGCTCCTGAATGGCAAAGAGTTGCTCATCTGGAAGGTCTCAGAGATCTCAGTAGAGGGAGGGACGCCCCAGCTACTGGTTCTATTCGGACAGATGATCAGAGTACTTGGTTCTCTGTCCCTTTCTGTCTCTTATCTCTATATCAAACTTTGCAGAAGCAACACCCATCTTATAAGTCTGGGTTTTGAATCCTGCTTTGTGAGTAAGTATTTAAGAGCAGCATGGTCAGTGTACACAACCCTTTGGATCCTACTAAATAGGATCTAACACTTGTCAATGGCAGTAACCACTGCAAGTAACTCTTTTTCTGTGGTGTGAATTCTTCTGTGCGTCATTTAGAACACGGCTGGCATAATAAATGACGTGCAGAAGTTTGTTATGCCTCTTGTCCCAACACTGCCCAATGGCATGGTCACTGGCATCACACAATTAGTTCAAATGGCAATGTCCAATCTGGTGCAGAGATGATGGTGCTGTGACCAAGCTTAGCTTTGAGGTCTCAAATGCTGCAGACACTGTGTGTCAACACAAATGTGTGTCAGCAGCTAGCAGGTTACTCAAAGCTTTGCAATTTTGAAAAAATCCTTTATGAACCTTCTATAGAATCCTGCATGCCCCAGAAAGCTTCTGATGCCTTAACATGGCAGGTGGTGGTAATTTTTCAACTTACCTTCTACCTTGCCTTATCCACCTCTATTCCCTGCTTGAAATTTTGTGCCCAAGGACAATTCCTTCAGTCACCATAAGTGACATTTCCTCCCAGTTTAAAACTCAGTTAGTCTCTTGGCATCTTTTCAGGACAATGTGCTAGGTGATAAACAGGACTGAATGATCTCCATATATACTGAGAAGTCATCCATGAGACTTCCAAGAATCTTCTTACCATATCTGAAGAAGATAGAGAGCTATTGCATCTTTGAAAAGTTCAGGTGATCACAGCCAAAGGCATCCTTCTGTAGGCAAACACGCCAGAAGGGCAAGTAAATGCTGTTTTCTCTTGGTCCTGAGGGTCTACTGCAATTTGGTTGTAGCCTGAATAGCCATCCAAAAAGCAGTATAATCATGACCAGCTAGTCTTTCTAGCATTTGGTCTATGAATGGTAAGGAAAATGATCCTTCTGGTGGCGTATTGAGCTTCTGTAGTCAATACACATACGCCATCCTGTGACTGTTCTTGTAGGAACCAGTTCATTTTTTCATTATGAACCACTCTCATGCCTCCCTTTTTGGGGACAACTTGGACAGGGCTCACCCAGGGCTATCAGAAATAGGATAAATAATCCCAGCCTCAGTAATTTAGTAACCTCTTTCTGCACCACCTCCTTCATGGCTGGATTTAGCCTCCTTTGTGTTGAACCACTGTTTGGCATTATCCTCCAACAGATCTTGTGCATGCATCTTGTCTGGGCTAATGCCCTTAAGATCACTTTGGACCACCCAAGAGCTGTCTTTTGTGTCCTTAGCACTTGAATTAGTGCTCCCTCTTCCTGTGGATTTAAAGCAGAGCTTATAATCACTGGAAAGTGTCACCCTCTCCCAGAAACGCATACTTCAGGGATGGTGGTAGTGTTTTGAGCTCAGGTTTAGGAGGCTTATCCCCCCCTGAGGAATTTTCGAAAATTCCTTTGTTTCCACTGATTCTTCTTGATCAGGTTGAGCATCTTTGAAGATGTCCTCAACTCTGATTCTAGGCTTTCAGTCATATTGATCTCTTCTACCAGAGAGTCAATAATGTCAGCGCCATGCAGTCATTTGGTGTGTCTGGATGCTGCATAGCTTTTTACGCATTCAACTGAACTCATCCCTCATTGACTCTCAGGGTTACTTCCCTTTTTGTACATCAATGAGAGTTCGTCCAGTTGCTAGGAAAGGTCTTCCTAGAATGAGAGTTGCACTCTTGTGTCCTCCATTTCCAGCACCACAAAGTCAATTGGAAAGGCAAATGGCCAACTTTGACAATCATATCCTCTATTATGCCTGATGGATATTAATGGAGCCATCAGCAAGTGGAGGCTATCCGGGTTGGTTTGACTTCTCCAGTCAACCCAAGCTTTTTCGTAGTGGATGCAGGTATTAGATTGATGCTTGCTCCAAGATCACATAAGGCTGTCTTGGTGCAAGCACCTTCTAATGTGCATGGTATCATAAAGCTTCCTGGATCTTGAAGCTTTTCTGGTAAGCTTTCAGATGACTGCACTGCATTCTTCAGTGAGAACACTTTTTCAGTTTCTCTCCAATCCTTCTTATGATTAAGATTTCTTTCATGACTTAGCATAAGAAGGTATTTGCTCAAGTGCCTCTGCAAACGGAATCTTTATTCAAGAGTCCTTAGAATAGTCTGCAAAGCGGGTAAAATTGCTTATCCTGTTCGCTTGGCGAGTTTTTGAGGATAAGGCATCTTGGCTTTAATTCTTCAACCTTGGATGCTGCAGGTTTTTCCTTACAGAAGTGGTTGAAGAGCCTTGTTAGAGGGATTACTGTCAGCACTCTCAGGTGTTTGATCCTCCCTTGGCGTCTGAACGCCGGATTGGGTGGAAAATGGGCGTTTAACGCCAACGTTTCCCCCTTTTCTGGCGTCTTGAACGCCAGAAATGGCAAGGAATGGCGTTTAACGCCAGCTTTCCTTCCTCTCTGGCTGTTGAAACGCCAATAACATTCCTCTATGGGCTCTTACTGTCCTCAGAGGGATTTTGAACAGTGGTTTGGTTATCCCGTTAATTGTTCCTTTTTTGGCTTTTGCTACTTTGAGCAGTGTTATTAAGTGTCTTCCCATCCTCAGTTGAACTGCTTGACATTCCTCTGTTATCTGTTTAGATATTTGCTGTTTTGCTTGATTCAACTGCAGTTCTATGTTCTTGTTAGCAACTTTATTTCATGGAGCATCCTCTTAAATTCTGTTAACTGTTCTGTCATCAGGAGCAATTGTTGATTAAGCTCAATCTATCTGTTCTTGAGGATTAGGATCAGACTACTGTCATGACTTCCTCTTTTGGAGAGAACTCATTGCTAGAGTACAAATATTGATTTCTAGCAACAGTGTCTATAAGCTTCTTGAGCTTCTTCATTGTCTCTCATGTGTATAGATCCACCAGCTGAGTGGTCTAAGGACATCTGAGCTTTTTCTGTGCCCCATAGTAGAAATGTCAACTGTACCCACTTCTGAAAACATTTCAGAGGGCATTTCTTAGCATTAATCCTCTATACCTCTCCCAGCATTATAAGGGATCATTATCCTTTGTTTTAAAGCCTTGGATGTCCAGCCTTAACTGTGTCATCCTCTTGGAGGTAAAGTGATTCAGGAATTGTGTCTGATAACTGTTTCAATGTTTTTTATGCTTGCTGAGGTTGGTTATTCAACCACCTCTTAGCTTGATCTTTTACAGCAATTGGAAACAGTAATAGTCTTAGACATCCTGATCCACCTCTTTATCATATACTGTGTCAGCAATTTTGTAAGAATTGTACAGAACTCAGTAGGCTTCCTGTGGAGGACCGGAATACTGGCAATTTGCTGCACTATGATAATGAGTTGAGGATTTGCTCAAAAGCTGCTTGCTTTGATGGGAGGTACAAATGCTGCTCCCATATGCACTGTAATGGGTTAGCATATGACCCCAGAGTCCTTCTGGACTCTCAATCCACTTAGGTCCATAATGGATAAAGAGGAAAAAGATAAATAAAAAAAAAAAATATCTTTTTTTTTTTATTTTTTTTTGAATTAAACGAAAAAAATAAAATATAATAAAAATAAATAAAATAAAAAATTCGAAAAATAAAAAGAAGCAAATTGAGAATGATCAATAGTCAATTAAAAGGTTTTAAAAATACAATTAAAAGATATGATTGAAAAATTTTATGAAAAAGATTTGATTTTTGAAATGAGGAAAGAGAAAAAAACAAATCACCAAATTAATAGATTTTTAGAAAATCAAACACTAATTTTCGAAAATTTTTAAGGGAAAAACACAAGAGGACACAATTGAATTTTAAAGATCAAAAAGAGACTAAGGACATGCAAATTCGAAAACTAAAAGAAAACAAAGCATGCAATTGACAACAAATTAAAATATGAAACCTAGACTCAACTAAAGACTCTAAACCAACAAAAATAAATTTTACAACAATTAAGATAATTCGTCAGTTGTCCAAACTCGAACAATCCCCGGCAACGGCGCCAAAAACTTGGTGCACGTTACGCAAACTACACTTTTCGACAACAGCAATAGCAAGTGCACTGGGTTGCACTGGGTCGTCCAATTAAATACCTTACGTGAGTAAGGGTCGATCCACGGAGATTTCGGCTGAAGCAAGCTATGGTTATCTTGTAATCTTAGTCAGGATTCAGAAATTATCAGGATTGATGTGAAGAGTAAAAGAACATGAAATAAGTACTTGTTTGGCAGTAATGGAGAATAGGTTAGGTTTTGGAGTTGCTCTTCTTCTGAATCTCCTTGCTTTCCTACTGTCTTCTCTTTCGAGATAACGCAAGGCTACCTTCCTCCATGGCATGTCAAGCTTAAGCAAGGGTTCACCGTTGTCAAGGGCTACCCCTCACACCGCAATGAGACAATCCAGTGGAAATGTTTAATAAATTCACAGAAATAGTTGTAGATTTTAGTGTAGCGATCTCAAAGTATGATTAACAGTATTGGTCACATAATATTATCCTAAAATCTTCGTTCTTTTTCCATCAAAGAAGTTCAGGCAGTAAATGATAATTTATTCTTAGAATTTATTTGTTTGCATGACGACTGTCCAACGGTCTCGCTCATTACTATGATGGCATGATTAAGTGCTATCAATCTTTCATTTCCTGTCGGTTCTCATCAGGCCGGTAATAAGATCCAGTGATTCTCTTTGCGCTCTGTACTTAATCGTAACTGCCCCCCCCACCCTTACCGCTGTTCTTCAGGTAGTTTGGAAAGCTCGTCACAGTACCATGTTCAAGTCATTGATACCCGTACTACCTCAGAATATACAATAGCCACGAGACAGGTTTTAGAACCTACCCGATTTCTTGTGCTGATCAGTTCTAGCTTTATACCACGAAGATTCCCGTTAAAGAATCCAAGAGAAAACTACTTAATCTAAGGTAAAACGAGGGGTTGTCCAGGCAAGAAGGTAGTACATTTTCGTTCATAATTTGAGAATGATGATGATAGTCACGTTCATCACATTCATCCGTTAAGAACAAGTAATTATCTTTAGAATGGAAAGCACATGAGATTAATGAAATAACAGTATTATGCATTAATCGCCATCAAGACACAGCAGAGCTCCTAACCCCACCTATGGGGTTTTAGAGACTCATGCTATAGAAAGATTACAACAATGAGAAAGTTGATAAAGTAGTAAAATAAAAAAAAAAAAAAAAAAAAAAATTATTTAAATAAGTAACTAAGTAATGGCTCTAGTGTGTGTAAGGAATGATATAATTGCGTAAAAATCCACTTCTGGGTCCCACATGCTGTGTGTGTGCTTGAGCTGAGCATGAAGCTTTCACATGTAGAAGCCGTTTTCTTCTGGGAGTTAAACAGCCAGTCTCTCAATGCATGTTTGGCGTTTTAACCCATGTTTTATGCAGTCCAGCGTTACGACGCTGGAATTTCTGAGTGCTGTGTTTTTGTGTGTGTGCACACGGTTCGTTGATATGACGGGACGGTTTGGGCCAGTCTAAATTCAGGGGCAGTATGACTATTATACATTGGGAAAGCCCAAGGATATCTACTTTCCCCAATGCCCGTTGAGAGCGCGCCATTGGGCTTTACGTAGCTTCCAGAATCCACATCGAGTGCAGGGAGGTCAGACTCCAACAGCATCTGCAGTCCTTAATTCGGTCTCTCTTCGAATCAGATCTTTTTTGCTCAGTGAAAACGCCATTTTCGCTTCAAGGTCCAGAAATAACCTGAAATCACAAAGAAACACACAAACTCATAGTAAAGTCCAGAAAAGTGAATTTTAACTAAAAACTAATAAAAATATACTAAAAACTAACTATATCATACTAAAAACATACTAAAAACAATGCCAAAAAGCGTATAAATTATCCGCTCATCAATACGCTCAATATTAAATCTCAGTAATTCTATCTTCATCATAAAATATTTATAATTGTCGTAATTTTACACAATTAGATAGAAATAAAAGAGTTTAACGTTAGATTAACCAAAATCAATTAATAAAGATATTATTGCATTGTTCAATAATTACTCACATAGCCAATAATATTATTCAGCCTAAAAAATTTGCTATAGAGTATATGCAGAATAATATAATATATCTTATTCAACCTTTTTTTTCCTTACAAAATTTTTTTACCATAACAATCACCTTAAAAAGACATGAGCATGAGTAAGTATTCATAATAAATGCTTAATCCTGTGGTGCTCTTTTTTCATTTTTTTATTATGCAGTCTGCAAAATATTTTCAAATAACATTCAGAAAATACAGTATGAAAAGAATAGGTATAACATCCCGTTACTCTAAATTTTACCTCTAGCCGTAAATCAAGGGATAACAAAGTGCGACGACAATTCTAAAGCTCATATTATAGCATATATATTCAAGAATTTATATAACTAAAAGCCTGATGAATGAACAAAAGCTTAAAGTGGCTTAAAGCGGAATTACGAAACGCGAAACATTCACACACGATAACTAAACGTGTAGGTACGAATAGAACAAGACATAATGCATTTAAAACCTTGTAGATAGCTCCAAGATACACAAGGTAATAATTAAAATAAACAATATATATAAGTATGATATACCAAAAAGATGATTAGTCATAGCCTGCGGAGTTTAGACCGGCTAGTCAAACTGGAATAGAAAAGAGTTTTGAAAGTTTTAAATAGTTTATACAACTTATTTCTCAAATCAAGACTCTAAGGCCATAAAGTCTAAAATAAAAAGGTGAGAGAAAACACTACAACAAAAATAAAGTAAAATAAAACATAAGGGAGATCATCCTCCCCTCTGTCACGATATCCGCAAACTCACCGTGGTGGGTTACGACCTGTATCTGAAAAACAACAATATATGGTATGAGAACTGAAGGTTCTTAGTATGGTAACAGTGCCCAATATGTAAGATACAAAGTTCTGGGATGTCAAAGGCAATCCTAGAACTTCACATCGAAAACAGATATTCAAGCTTAACGAAAATAAATAATTTAAACCATAAACCATAAACATGATTATCTAAACTTAGGGGATTTCTAACTAGAACTAGTCACACCGCTGTATCCCACAGCCTTTGCCAACCTAACCTCCGTGCGATCCCATCGCCACCACCTCCCGATCCTCCTCAACAGCAATAAAACACATTTAATGCAAATAAGTAAAACACAAGTAATATACATATATATAGCAGGTAATTCAACTAGCATTTAGGCTTGTTATTCAAATAGGCATAACTCAAATAATCAAAGCAAGCAAGCATGTGGAAGATGCATATGATGAATGTCTATCCTATTTGGCTCGTGATATCACTTGTCGGTTCAAAATGCCAACTCGACACATCTGCGGGGATGTTGGCTTTCTATAACGACCAAGGATATAGTGCCCTGCTCACTCTTGTAGCAGAGAATCTCCCATGCCAGGGATATAATGCCCTGCACACTATTGGCCCGTTGATATAGTGCCCGACACACTTTTTCGGGTTATAGTGCCCGAATTCACTCTGGCAGTAGAAAGGTTATGTGAGTGGGAGACTGCCACAGCCTTCACATCTCAACGTAGGCGGGAGAGTGCCTCGACCCCTACGCCAGCACCACTACCTCAGACAAGCGGGAGACTTCGACAGCCCTCATATCCGAACGCAAGCGGAAGACTGCCACAGTCCCTACGATAGAGAACAATGCATATCTCAATCACATAATATATCTCAGAGGCCACTGCTCATAGCACACTTCTGTTCATTCTCATTCTATTAACCATAATCATTCATTTTCAAGTTCCAATCTCATCATCCATCATCAATATCTCTAGTTCATCATTAACCTAGCTCCCCATTAATTCACAAGACAAAAACCACCTAACTGACATACCAAACCTAAGTTACCGTCTTCTAAAATCATACATAAATTACTAATTTAAGTCACCAACCCATTCATATTAGTCTTAGGGCTTAACTACTAGTTAACACTCCTAAATAGTAGATAAAAAAGTTTTTAGAAAGTTAGAGAATCCTTAACAATATGAAGACATTTTTTTCAGCAAAACAGGGGTTGTGCATACGCACACCCCTATCGTGCATACGGACACGTTGAAAAAGGTATGTTTGCATGCGCATACATGCTTCTGTGCCTAGTGGACTCCTTTGCAAGCTCCTGGACGCCTTTGGACCTCCCTTTTTGACACCTACACGCTCGGTGTATACCCCCTACTAGAAAGTGGAATTTTGGACTTTTGCACAATTATCTCTAATGATAGCTCGGACTAAGGATAATTACAACTCTTAGAAGTAACAATTAAGACCTACGCTTAATTATTCACATTATTAGGAGTCTTAAACACATGCAAAATGTTGAAGACTCTAGAAGATTAGTTATTAATTCTTTCTAGAAATATAAGAGATTCTTTCTCAAAAACTACTTATATTTTAATTAATAAAAATATTTGATATGTTTTTTTATACATATTTAATTACATTTATATTAATAAGTATGAATAATAAAAAATATAATTAATTAAAATATAAGTGAATATAAAATTAAAATAATATCTAAAAAATTATTATATATTTTTACTATATATTTAATAATTAGAATTTAAAATATGTTTAATTACTTCGGTTGTCCCTATAGTTTCACAAAATTTTTAATTAGGTCCTTGTACTTTTTTACCTTTTAATTGAGTCCTTGCACCAAAATATTTTTTAATTAGGTCCCTACATTTTTTCCTTTTATTTGGGTCCCTGCACCAATTTTTTAAGTGGCTCCTTATAAAATTAAGCCAATTACTGCCAAGAGGGACCTAATTAAAAAAAAATTCGTGCAGGGACCTAATTAAAAAGAAAAAAATTATAGGAACTTAATTGAAAATTTTGCAAAACTATAGAGACCACAAAGTAATTAAACTTTTAAAATAATAAGGAACAACATAGTTTAGTGGTAAAGAGAACATGTAGGTACAAAGAAGACCCAAGTTCAAACTACATCTTCATGAATTTTGGAATTTTCTCTCGAATGGTTCGGTTGAATCGGTTTTTACCGGTTTTGGGCAGTTTTCACCGATTTTGACTGGTTCTTATCGACTTTGACTGGTTCTATTCCTTAAATGGTTTAAAGAATGGACCGAACCGGTTTATAGATTTTTTGGTCGAACCGACCAGTCCGGTCCGATTCTTATAACCTTGATTTCAAGATAAGGTTGTGAAACAAGGAATTCCAGGCTTATACTGTGCTGTTTGATTCATGTGTGTATTATTTGTTTATCTGTACTGTGTGATTTGCTTGTGTAGTATGCATTTTACTTGTATATTGAAAGTTGCTATTGATCAGCATGAATTTTAAGAAATATAACTTGAAGCATATAGTTGATTTTTCCAACGTAATTTCAAAGAGTTTTACAGGAATTAATGAAAGTGAATACTTTTTTAGATGAATTAATTATTTGTGTTTTATTTCTTACTTTACGGCGTTCTCATCCTCTACTGAGAAGTTGCGGTTTAGTTCTCACCCTAAAATTTTCACCCATTTCAACTACGTATGCGGAGACCTATTAACAAAGCTACAGATGCATAGAAGAGTTTAACTACGAGCTAAGTTACTGTTATTAGAGTTTATTTTTCTCCTCATATTGTTAGTTAAAGTTTTATTCAAAGTGGTAAGCTTGTATTTGTTGTTTATTTGAATAGCTATTGTTCCGAGGATTACCTGAAACTAGGTTGAGTTTGGACTTGAACGTGAGGTCCAAGCTCTTAAGAGAGGTGATTTTAGCTTGGATGGTACGACCGGCGTTCGAGTTGTTGAAAGGAGATTGGGGGTGGTACCTGTAAAATATTCTAATGCCTAAGTTAGTAAGGGTTTTAGCAGGTTTAAGTGTATTGGGCTTGAGTATACCTGAGGGAGTTAGTGTATTTATAGGTGAGGAGACAATAACCACCGTTGAAGTAGCTCCACTATTGATGGTGGATAACCGTCCCTTTATCTAAGGGTTGTTGAGATCTATCTTCTAGAAGTGGGTGAGAGATATTAGGGGTTAATTTTAACTCCTTCAGCAGTGAGAGATATTAGGGGTTAGATTCAAGTATGAATTAGGTCAGGTGGACACCAAGGAGTATGATTATCACGTCGGGTCTTCCAGGTCGATTTGCATTTTCAAGTCAGAAAACCGATGTGATATTGGAATGCCAACCATTGCGTCTGTTGGCTTCGTTCTTTGACACGTAGAGCACGGTTACATCTGTAACCGTGCACGTTCTTTATTGAGGAAAGGGTTTTTACAATTTTTCCCCTTGGGTCTTTTAAATACTCCCTCTTTATCTTTCTTCCGTTTTGTCTCTCCTCTCCCTCTGTGATATTCGTGCTCTTTCAAGTCTTTTCATTTTCTTCCATTTTCTTGTGTTGGAGCTTCATTCTTCTTCTGGAGAGCTCTGTAGAACATGGAATTTTCTTTAAGGGGGAATCATTTGTTGCTCTGCGGCGCCATCATCTTCCTTTGACTTCTTCGAGAAAAGAGCTTAGCTTTCTTTTTTGCTTATGTCATGTTTTCACTGTATTAGAATTCATTGTTTAAATGTGGAATCTGCGCCAATGAACCTGTGCCTGTTGATAGTTTTATGGAGGTTAAGGTAGTTTTAGTGTATTTTTGCTATCGTATTGCTGCCGTGATTTCTTGTGTGTGCTAGGATGCCCCCAAGATTACTGTGTTTTTTCAAACATTGCTTCTTTGTGGTTGTTGGTTGCACCTTTTTACAAAAGAAAGTTTGCTTTGTTTCAACCTTTTTATAATGCTTTCTTTTGTGTAATGTGGGTATATTCTTCTATATGTCTCATCCAATCCCTTCAAAAATGTCTTCCAAGGTTCCTAAGGATTTATTGAAATGGTAGACTGATGAGCGGATAATTTGTATACTTTTTGGCATTGTTTTTAGTATGTTTTTGGTATGATATAGTTAGTTTTTAGTATATTTTTATTAGTTTTTAGTTAAAATTCACTTTTCTGGACTTTACTTCAAAGAGTCCTTAGATAAGTCTGCAAGCGGTCCAAATTGCTTATCCTTGTTGAGTTTTTGAGGATAAGGCATCGTGCCTTTATTATTCTTCAACCTTGGATGCTGCAGGTGTTATTCCTACAGAAGTGGTTGAGAAGCCTTTTAGAGGATTACTGTCAGCACTCTCAGGTGTTCTGATCTCTCCCTTGGCGTCGTGAACGACCAGGATTGGGTGGGAAAATGGGCGTTTAACGACCAACGTGTTCCCCCTTTTCTGGCGTTGTGAACGCCAACCCCAACTGGCAAGGAACTGGCGTTTAACGCCAGCTTCCTTCCCTCTCTGCGTTTTTGAACGCCAATAACATTCCTCTTGGGCTCTTACTGTCCTCAGAGGGATTTTGAACAGTGGTTTGGATATCCCCTCGTTAATTTTCCTTGTTTGGCTTTTGTCTACTTTGACCAGTGTATTCAGTGTCTTCCCACTCCTCAGTGAACTGCTTAATTCCTCTGTTATCTGTTTAGATATTTGCTGTTTTGCTTGATTCAACTGCAGTTCTATGTTCTTTTAGCAACTTTATTTCATGGAGCATCTCTTTAAATTCTGTTAACTGTTCTGTCATCAGGAGCAATTGTTGATTAAAGCTCAATCTCATCTGTTCTTGAGGATTAGGATCAGTGACTACTGTCATGACTTCCTCTTTTGGAGAGAACTCATTCTAGAGTACAAATATTGATTTCTAGCAACAGTGTCTATAAGTTCTTGAGCTTCTTCAATTGTCTCTCATGTGTATAGATCCACCAGCTGAGTGGTCTAAAGAAATTGAGCTTTTCTATAAGCCATAGTTGAAATGTCTAACTGAACCCACTCTGAAAACATTGCAGAGGCATTTCTTAAAATACCTCTATACCTCTCCCAGCATTATAAAGGGATCATTATCCTCTTGTTTTAAAGCCTTGGATGTCCAGCCTTAACTGTGTCATCCTCTTTGGAGGATAAATGATTCAGGAATTGTCTGATAACTGTTTCCATGTTTTTATGCTTGCTGAGGTTGGTTATTCAACCACCTCTTAGCTGATCTTTTACAGCAAATGGAAACAGTAATTAGTCTGTAGACATCCTGATCCACCTCTTTATCATATACTTGTCAGCAATTTGTAAGAATTGTACCAGAAACTCAGTAGTTCTTCCTGTGGAAGACCGAATACTGGCAATTTGCTGCACTATGATAATGAGTTGAGGATTAGCTCAAAAGCTGCTTGCTTTGATGGAGTGTACAAATGCTACTTCCATATGCACTGTAATGGGTTAGCATATGACCCCAGAGTCCTTCTGGACTATCAAAATCCCACTTAGGTCCATAATGGATAAAGGGAAATGATATGGATGCAAATAGATAAAAATATCTTTTTATTTTTATTTTTTTTTGAATTAAACGAAAAAAATAAATATAATAAAAAATAAAATAAAATAAAAAATTCGAAAAATAAAAAGAAGCATAATTGAGAATGAATCAATAGTCAATTAAAAGATTTTAAAAATAGCAATTAAAAGATATGATTGAAAAATTTTTATGAAAAAGATTTGATTTTTGAAATGAGGAAAGAGAAAAACAACAAAAATGACACCAAATTAAAATTTTAGAAAATCAAACACTAATTTTCGAAAATTTTTAAGGAAAAACACAAGAGGACACCAAACTTGAATTTTAAAGATCAAAAAGAGACTAAGGACATGCAAATTCGAAAACTAAAAGAAAACAAAAGCATGCAATTGACACCAAACTTAAAATATGAAACTAGACTCAACTAAAAAGACTCAAACCAACAAAAATAAAACAGTCCTAATCTAAGCAACAAAATAAGTCGTCAGTTGTCCAAATCGAACAATCCCCGCAACCGCGCCAAAAACGTGGTGCACGAAATTGCAATCACACCTTTGAATCCCGCACAAACTAACCAGCAAGTGCACTGGGTCGTCCAAGTAATACCTTACGTGAGTAAGGGTCGACCCACGGAGATTGTCGGCTTGAAGCAAGCTATGTTATCTTGAAATCTTAGTCAGGATTTCAGAAATATCAAGATTGATTGTGAAGAGTAAAAGAACATGAAATAAGTACTTGTTTTGCAGTAATGGAGAATTAGGTTGAGGTTTTGGAGCATGCTCTGTCTTCTGAATCTCCTGCTTTCCTACGTCTTCCTTCTTCAGCACACAAGCTCCTTCCATGGCAAGCTGTATGCAAGGGTTTCACCGTCATGGCTACCTCCCATCCTCTCAGTGGAAATGTTCAACGCACCCTGTCACGGCACGGCTATCCATCTGTCGGTTCTCAATCAGGCCGGAATAGAATCCAGTGATTCTTTTGCGTTTTGTCACTAACGCCCCGCCTTCAGGAGTTTGAAGTCGTCACAGTCATTCATCATTGAATCCTACTCAGAATACCACAGACAAGGTTAGACCTTCCGGATTCTCTTGAATGCCATCAGTTCTAGCTTATACCACGAAATGTCGGTTAAGGAATTCAAGAGATATCTACTTAATCTAAGGTAGAACGGAGGTGGTTGTCAGGACACGTTCATATTGAGAATGATGATGATTGTCACGGATCTCACATCATCAGTTGAAGACCAAGTAATATCTTAGAATGGAAGCAAGCAGGATTGAATGAAAAACAGTATTATTGCATTAATCCATCAAGACACAGCAGAAGCTCCTCACCCCAACCATGGGGTTAGAGACTCATGCTATAGAAGAACAATGAGAAAACGTGTAAAGTGTCATAGGTGTACGATACAATGTCAAAAGATCCTATTAATAGAAAACTAGTAACCTAGGGTGTACAGAAATGAGTAAATGACGTAAAAATCCACTTCTGGGTCCACTTGGTGTGTGCTTGGGCTGAGCAATGAAGCATTTTCATGTAGAGACCTTTTCTGGAGTTAAACGCCAGTTCTCATGCCAGTTTGGGCGTTTAACTCCAAGTTTATGCCAGTTCCAGCGTTAAACGCTGAATCTGAACTGGTGTTAACGCCTTTGGCGTCATAATCTCGGGCAAAGTATGGACTATTATACATTGCTGGAAAGCCCAGGATTCTACTTCCAAGCCGTTGAGAGCGCGCCAATTGGGCTTCTGTAGCTCCAGAAAATCCACTTCAGTGCAGGGAGGTCAGAATCCAACAGCATCTGCAGTCCTTTTCGGTCTCTGAATCAGATTTTTGCTCAGAACCCTCAATTTCAGCCAGAAAATACCTGAAATCACAGAAAAACACACAAACTCATAGTAAAGTCCAGAAAAGTGAATTTTAACTAAAAACTAATAAAAATATACTAAAAACTAACTATATCATACTAAAAACATACTAAAAACAATCCAAAAAGCGTATAAATATACCGCTCATCAATACGCTCAATATTAAATCTCAGTAATTCTATCTTCATCATAAAATATTTATAATTTCGTAATTTACACAATTAGATAGAAATAAAAGAGTTTAACGTTAGATAACCAAAATCAATTAATAAAGATATTATTGCATTGTTCAATAATTACTCACATAGCCAATAATAATTCAGCCTAAAAAATTTGCATATAGTATATACAGAATAATAAATATATCTTATTCAACCTTTTTTTTCCTTACAAATTTTTTTACCATAACAATCACCTTAAAAGACATGAGCAGAAAGTATTCATAATAAATGCTTAATCCTGTTTTTCTCTTTTTTCATTTTTATTATGCAGTCTGCAAAATATTTCAAATAACATTCAGAAAATACAGTATGAAAAGAATAGGTATAACATCCCGTTACTCTAAATTTTACCTCTAGCCGTAAATCAAGGGATAACAAAGTGCGACGACAATTCTAAAGCTCATATTATAGCATATATATTCAAGAATTTATATAACTAAAAGCCTGATGAATGAACAAAAGCTTAAAGTGGCTTAAAGCGGAATTACGAAACGCGAAACATTCACACACGATAACTAAACGTTAGGTACGAATAGAACAAGACATAATGCATTTAAAACCTTGTAGATAGCTCAAGATACACAAGGTAATAATTAAAATAAACAATATATATAAGTATGATATACCAAAAAGATGATTAGTCATAGCCTGCGGAGTTTAGCCGGCTAGTCAAACTGGAATAGAAAAGAGTTTTGAAAGTTTTAAATTATATATACAACTATTTCTCAAATCAAGACTCTAAGGCCATAAAGTCTAAAATAAAATAAGTGAGAGAAAACACTACAACAAAAATAAAGTAAAATAAAAACATAAGGGAGATCATCCTCCCTCTGTCACGATATCCGCAAACTCACGTGGTGGGTTACGACCTGTATCTGAAAAACAACAATATATGGTATGAGAACTGAAGGTTCTTAGTATGGTAACAGTGCCCAATATGTAAGATAAGTTCGGGAGTCAAAGGCAATCTAGAACTTCACATCGAAAACAGATATTCAAGCTTAACGAAAATAAATAATTTAAACCATAAACCATAAAACATGATTATCTAAACTTAGGGGATTTCTAACTAGAACTAGTCACACCGCTGTATCCCACAGCCTTTGCCAACTAACCTCCGTGCGATCCCATCGCCACCACCTCCCGATCCTCCTCAACAGCAATAAAACACATTTAATGCAAATAAGTAAAACACAAGTAATATACATATATATAGCAGGTAATTCAACTAGCATTTAGGCTTGTTATTCAAATAGGCATAACTCAAATAATCAAAGCAAGCAAGCATGGAAGATGCATATGATGAATGTCTATCCTATTTGGCTCGTGATATCACTTGTCGGTTCAAAATGCCAACTCGACACATCTGCGGGATGTTGGCTTTCTATAACGACCAAGGAATAGTGCCCTGCTCACTCTTGTGCAGAGAATCTCCCATGCCAGGGATATAATGCCTGCACACTCTATGGCCCGTTGATATAGTGCCCGACACACTTTTTCGGGTTATAGTGCCCGAATTCACTCTGGCAGTAGAAAGGTTATGTAGGTGGGAGACTGCCACAGCCTTCACATCTCAACGTAGGCGGGAGAGTGCCTCGCCCCTACGCCAGCACCCTACCTCAGACAAGCGGGAGACTTCGACAGCCCTCATATCCGAACGCAAGCGGAAGACTGCCACAGTCCCTACGATAGAGAACAATGCATATCTCAATCACATAATATATCTCAGAGGCCACTGCTCATAGCACACTTCTGTTCATTCTCATTCTATTAACCATAATCATTCATTTTCAAGTTCCAATCTCATCATCCATCATCAATACTCTAGTTCATCATTAACCTAGCCCCCATTAATTCACAAGACAAAAACCACCTAACTGACATACCAAACCTAAGTTACCGTCTTCTAAAAATTACATAAATTACTAATTTAAGTCACCAACCCATTCATATTAGTCTTAGGGCTTAACTACTAGTTAACACTCCTAAATAGTAGATAAAAAATGTTTTAGAAAGTTAGAGAATCCTTAACAATATGAAGACATTTTTTCAGCAAAACAGGGGTTGTGCATACGCACACCCCTATCGTGCATACGGACACGTTGAAAAAGGTATGTTTGCATGCGCATACATGCTTCTGTGCCTAGTGGACTCCTTTGCAAGCTCCTGGACGCCTTTGGACCTCCCTTTTTGACACCTACACGCTCGGTGTATACCCCCTACTAGAAAGTGGAATTTTGGACTTTTGCACAATTATCTCTAATGATAGCTCGGACTAAGGATAATTACAACTCTTAGAAGTAACAATTAAGACCTACGCTTAATTATTCACATTATTAGGAGTCTTAAACACATGCAAAATTGAAGACCTAGAAGATTAGTTATTAATTCTTTCTAGAAATATAGATTCTTTTCTTTTTTAATAAACTACTTATATTTTAATTAATAAAATATTTGATATTTTTTTTATACATATTTAATTACATTTATATTAATAAGTATGAAAATAAAAAAGGTATGAATCTTACAACTTTATAGTTTACAATGTCTGCAAACCATGGTACTTCCTGAATGGAAAAAAGTTGCTCATCCAGAAAGGTTTTCGAGATCTCAGTAGGAGGGAGGGACGCTCCTGCTACTGGTTCTATTCGAGACAGGTGATCAGCTATTTGGTTCTCTGTCTCTTTTCTGTCTCTTATTTCTATATCAAACTCTTGCAGAAGCAACACCCACCTTATGAGTCTGGGTTTTGAATCCTGCTTTGTGAGGAGGTATTTAAGAGCAGCATGGTCAGTGTACACGACCACTTTTGATCCTACTAAATAAGATCTAAACTTGTCAATGGTATAAATCACTACAAGCAACTCCTTTTCTGTGGTTGTGTAATTCTTTTGGGCGTCATTTAAAACACGGCTAGCATAATAAATGACATGTAGAAGCTTGTCATGCCTCTGTCCCAATACTGCACTAATGGCATGGTCACTGGCATCACACATTAGTTCAAATGGTAATGTCCAGTCTGGTGTAGAAATGACTGGTACTGTGACTAGCTTAGCTTTTAGAGTCTCAAAGGCCTGCAAACACTCTGTGTCAAAGACAAATGGTACATCAGCAGCTAGCAAATTGCTCAGAGGCTTGGCAATTTTTGAAAAATCCTTTATAAACCTCCTATAGAATCCTGCATGCCCTAGAAAGCTTCTGATTGCCTTAACATTGGCAGGTGGTGGTAATTTTTCAATTACCTCCACTTTGGCTTGATCCACCTCTATCCCCTTATTCAAAATTTTGTGCCCAAGGACAATTCCTTTAGTCACCATAAAGTAACATTTTCCCAATTTAAAACCAGGTTAGTCTCTTGGCATCTTTTTAGAACAAGTGCTAGATGGTCAAGACAGGAGCTGAATGAGTCTCCAAATACTGAGAAGTCATCCATGAAGACTTCCAAGAATTTTTCTACCATATCAGAGAAGATAGAGAGCATGCATCTCTGAAAGGTGGCAGGTGCATTGCACAGACCAAATGGCATCCTTCTGTAGGCAAATACTCCAGATGGACATGTGAATGCTGTTTTCTCTTGATCCTGAGGATCTACTGCGATTTTGATTATAACCTGAATAGCCGTCCAAAAAGCAGTAGTATTCATGATCTGCTAGTCTCTCTAGCATCTGGTCTATGAATGGTAAAGGAAAATGATCCTTTCTGGTGGCTGTATTGAGCCTTCTGTAGTCAATACACATACGCCACCCTGTAACTGTTCTTATAGGAACCAGTTCGTTCTTTTCATTATGAATCACTATCATGCCTCCTTTCTTTGGGATGACTTGGACAGGGCTCACCCAGGGGCTATCAGAAATAGGATAAATAATTCCAGCCTCCAGTAACTTAGTGACTTCTTTCTACACCACCTCATTCATGGCTGGATTCAGCCGCCTCTGTGGTTAAACCACTGGCTTAGCATCATCCTCCAATAGGATCTTGTGCATGCATCTAGCTGGGCTAATGCCATTAAGGTCACTTATGGACCACCCAAGAGCTGTCTTGTGTGTCCTTAGCACTTGAATTAGTGCTTCCTCTTCCTGTGGATCTAAAGCAGAGCTTATGATCACTGGAAAAGTGTCATCTTCTCCCAGAAATGCATATTTCAGAGATGGTGGTAGTGGTTTGAGCTCGGGTTTATGAGGCTTCTCCTCCTCATGAGGAGTTATCAGAGGTTCTTCTGTTTTCTCTAATTCCTCCAAATAAGGCTGAATATCTTTAAAGATATCCTATAGCTCTGATTCGAGACTCTCAGTCATATTGATCTCCTCCACCAGGGAGTCAATAATATCAATGCTCAGGCAGTCTCTTGAAGTGTCTGGATGCTGCATAGCTTTGACAGCATTCAACTTAAACTCATCCTCATTGACTCTCAGGGGTCAATTCCCCTTTTTGGATGTCAATGAGAGTTTGTTCAGTTGCTAGGAAAGGTCTTCCTAGAATGAGAGTTGCACTCTTGTGCTCCTCCATTTCCAGCACTACAAAGTCAGTGAGAAAGGCGAATGGCCCAACATTGACAATCATGTCCTCAATCACGCCTGATGGCATTTTAATAGAGCCATTAGCAAGTTGGAGACATATCCGGGTTGGTTTGACTTCTTCAATTAAACCAAGCTTGCTGATAGTAGATGCAGGTATCAGGTTGATACTCGCCCCTAGATCACATAGAGCTGTCTTGTTACATGCACCCTCTAATGTGCATGGTATCATAAAGCTTCCGGGATCTTTAAGTTTCTCTGGTAAACTTTTCAGAATGACTGCACTGCATTCTTCAGTGGGGAAAACTTTTTCAGTTTCTCTGCAATCCTTCTTATGACTTAAGATCTCTTTCATGAACTTAGCATAAGAGGGTATTTGCTCAAGTGCCTCTGCAAACGGAATCTTTATTTCAAGAGTCCTGAGATAGTCTGCAAAGTGGGCAAATTGTTTATCCTATTTCGCTTGGCAGAGCTTCTAAGGATAAGGCATCTTAGCTTTGTATTCTTCAACCTTAGTTGCTGCAGGTTTATGTCCTACAGAAGTGGTTGGAGAAGCTTACTTAAGAGAGTTATTATCAGCACTTGTAGGTGTCTGACCCCTTATTGGCGTTTGAACGCTAGAACTGGCAGCTGAATGGGCATTTAACGCCAGGTTGCTGCCCTTTTCTGGCATTTAAACACCAAAATTGGCAGCTGAATGGGCATTTAACGCCAAGTTACTGCCCTTTTCTGGCGTTTGAACGCCAGAACTGGCAGCCAAATGGGTGTTTAACGCCAAATTACTGCCTTTTTCTGACGTTTGAATGCCAGAATCATTCCTTTCTAGGCTCTTACTATCCTCAGAGGGATTTTGGGCAGTGAATTGGCCATCCTCTGTTAGGTGTTCCTTTCTTGGCTTTCTGCTGCTTTGAGTTGAGGTATTCAATGTCTTTCCCTTCCTTAGTTGAACAGCTTGGCACTCATCTGTTATTTGTTTAGATAACTACTGTCTTGTCTGATCCAATTGTGCCTCCATGTTTTTGTTAGCATTTTTAGTAACTTGTAACATTTCTTTGAATTCTGCTAACTATTTTGTTAGAAGGAGTATTTTCTTGTTAAGTTCAACAACCTATTCTAGAGGATTAAGTTTAGTGGATACTGCTTTAGCTTCTTCTTTCATGGAGAATTCACTATTTAAATACAGATGCTGATTTCTAGCAACTGTATCAATGAGCTCTTGAGCCCCTTCAATTGTTTTTCTCATGTGTATAGATCCACCAGTTGAGTAGTTTAGAGATATCTGAGCTTTTTCTACAAGCCCATAGTAGATGTCTAATTGCACCCATTCTGAGAACATTTCAGATGGGCATTTCCTTAGAATCTCTCTGTACCTCTCCCAGGCATCATAAAGAGATTCATTATCCCCTTGTTTGAAGCCTTGATGTCCAGCCTTAGTTGTGTCATCCTTTTTGGAGGGAAATATTAATTCAGGAATTTGTCTGATAACTGCTTCCATGTTCGTATGCTTGCTTTGGGTTGGTTATTTAACCACCTCTTAGCTTGATGTTTTATAGCAAATGAAAATAGTAGTAATCTGTAGACATCCTGATCTACTTTCTTATCACGTATTGTGTCAGCAATTTGTAAGAACTATGCCAGAAACTCAGTAGGTCTTCCTATGGAAGACTGGAATACTAGCAATTTTGCTACACCATGATAATGAGCTGAGGGCTTAGCTCAAAGTTGCTAGCTTTAATGGGGGGTATACAGATACTACCCCCTATATCAAGCAGTAGTGGGGTTAGCATATGACTCCAGAGTCCTTCTAGACTGTTCAGTTCCACTTAGGTCCATGATGGAGAAAGGGAGGTGATGGACCGAAATAAATAATAATAATAAATAAAAAAATTTGGAAACTAAAATAATTAATTATTTAAAAAGATTTGAAAATTTTCTATGAGAATTTTCGAAAAAAAAATTGAAAATAATGAGTAAATAAGGGAATATATATTTTTGGAATTGATGAGGAAAGAAAAAAATAGTAAAGTAACACCAAACTTAAAATTTTTAGATCAAAACAAAGAAAAACGAACAAGAAAACTTGAATGTCAAGGTGAACACCAAGAACACTTCGAAGATCAAGATGAACACTAAGAACAAATTTTGAAAATTTTTAAGAAAAATAAAAACACAAAGGACACCAAACTTAAAACTTTGAAACTTAACTCAAAGAAAAATAAATAAAAAATAAAAGAAAGAAAAATTAGTAAAGAAAAATGAGATTTTTGAAAGATTTTTGAAAAGACAATAGAAGATACAATTTTAGTGACTCTAAACCAATAAATATAAATTATTCCTAATCTAAGCAACAAGATAAACCTTCAGTTGTCCAAACTTGAACAATCTCCGGCAACGACGCCAAAAACTTGGTGCACGGAATTGTGATTTACACTTTTCACAACTCCGGTGCCACTAACCAGCAAGTGCACTGGGTCGTCCAAGTAATACCTTACGTGAGTAAGGGTCGATCCCACAGAGATTATCGGCTTAAAGCAAGCTATGGTTATCTTGTAACTCTTAGTCAGCATATCAATAATAATTCTTAGTTTTATTTGTAAAAAGTAAAAGAACATAAAATAAATAATACTTGTTATGCAGTAATGGAGAACAGGTTGAGGTTTTAGAGATGCTCTACCCTCTGAGTTTCTGCTGTCCTACTACCTTCTTCTTCAAACAAGCCTGGCTCCTTCTATGGCAAGCTTTATGTTGGTGGATCATCATTTTCAATGGCTACCATCTGTCCTCTCAGTGAAAACATGTCCGCTATGGTTTTTTGCATGGTTAATTATCTGTCGGTTCTCACTTGTGTTGGAATAAGATCCATTGATCTTTTTGCACACTGTCACTGCACCCAACAGTCGCGAGTTTGAAGCTTGTCATATTCATCCCTTCCTAGATCCTACTTGGAATACTACAGACAAGGTTTGGACTTTTTGGATCTCAGGAATGCCACCAATTGATTCTTGCCTCTACTACAAAGATTCTGGTCTCACAAATTCGAATGCTCTGTTGTCAGGAGAGGTCATCAAACTCGTGAGTCAGGAGTCCAAGAGATACACACTCAAGCTGTCGCCCAATGACTACGTTGAGCTCAGATAGAACGGAAGTGGTTGTCAGGCACGCATTCATAATTTTTTGGGAATGATGATGAGTGTCACGAATCATCACATTCACCATGGTGAAGTACAAGTGAATATCTTAGAACAGAAACAATAGTAATTGCATGAAGTCATCGATGCATAGCAGAGCTCTTCACCCCCAACCATGGGGTTTAGAGACTCATGCCCTCAAAGATAAACTAAGGTTTGTCAAAAATGTCATCCGATATGAAGTAAATCTCTAAAAGTAGTTTTTATACTAAACTAGTAACCTAGGTTTACAGAGAATGAGTAATTAGGTGCAGATAGTGCAGAAATCCACTTCCGGGGCCCACTTGGTGTGTGTTTAGGCTGAACTTCCTAGCTTTCACGTGCACAGGACGTTCTTGGAGTCTAGACGCCAGTTTTGGTGCCAGTTTGGGCGTTTAACTCCAGCTTTGGTACCAGTTATGGCGTTTTACGCCAGAAAAGGGTCTTTGGTGGGTATTTTGACGCCAGTTTGGGCCATAAAATCTCAAGAAAAGTATAATCTATTATACATTTCTGGAAAGCCCAAGATGTCTACTTTCCAGCGCAATTGAGAGCGTGCCAATTGGACTTCTTTAGCTCCAAAAAATCAACTTCGAGTGCAGGAAGGTCAGAATCCAACAGCATCTTCAGTCCTTTCTCAGCCTCTGAATCAGATTTTTGCTCAGGTCCCTCAATTTCAGCCAGAAAATACCTGAAATCACAAAAAAACATACAAACTCATAGTAAAGTCCAAAAATGTGATTTTTGCATAGAAACTAATAAAAATATAATAAAAAGTGAGTAAAACATGTTAAAAACTATGTGAAAATACTACCAAAAAGCGTATAATTTATCCGCTCATCACTTGGCCCTTTACAGCAAAAGGAAAGAGTAATAGTCTATAGACATCTTGGTCTACTCCCTCATTGTGTACTGTGTCAGCAATCTTTAAGAAATCTGCCAGAAACTCCGTAGGTTCTTCCTGTTGAAATCCATAATACTGACAGTTTTGCTGCACTATATTAATGAGTTGGGAGTTCAGTTCAAAGCTACTTGCTCTAATGTGAGATATGCTAATACTTCTTTTACAGAAGTCAGCAGTGGAATTTTTATAAGACCCCAGAGTTTTTCTAAACGCTTCATTCCCATTTGGGTTCATGGTGAAGAAAGGTAGAAGAAGAAAAGGAATGTAGGATAAAAATAAAAATAAAAATATTTTTATTTTTATTTTTATTTTATTTATTAATTAAATTCAAAAATTTAGGTTAATTAATTAAAAAGAATAAAAAATTAATTGATGAATTTCGAAAAAGATAAAAGAAAAATAGAAGAAGGATTTTCAAAAAATAGAAGAGAGAGGAATTAGTTAGGAAGTTTTGAAAAAGAAGAAAGAGAAAATAACTAACTAATTAAGAAAGATTTGAATTTAAGATAAGATAGAAGATTAGAAAAGATTTGATTTTAAAATTGAAATTAGAAAAGATAAGATAAGAAATTGAAAGGATTTGAAAAAGATTTGATTTTAAAATTTAAAAGAAGATAAGATAGAAAATATTTTAAATTAAAGATAAGATAAATTAGGTAAGAAAGATAAGATAAGAATGTTAAGAAAAGATAAGTTTTAAACAATGTTCTGAAAATCGGACCGGACCGGCCGGTTGAACCGGTCCAATCGGGAACCGGCGATGTAAACGGTCCGGTCCGCCTCTAATAACCGCCCATTTGAAAACCGTTTCAAAACTGCCGAACCGGTCGAAAACCGGCCGGTTGGACCGAACCGGTAACCGACCGGTTCTCTGTAAACGGCACCGTTTTGATTATTTGCAAAAAAAAAGAAAGAAAAAATGTTACCTTTACAGCTTTACTCACTCCCCCCTTCCCCCACCAGTCCACCACACCCCTCCAATTTGTGAATCCCTCTAAACTTTGAAGCACAGTTAAATCACCAAACCAAAACCCTAGGTCCTCCTTGCAACTGTTCTGCCACAGTGCTGCCGCCGTCCATGCTGTCGACGCCGTCTGTGGCTAGGCCCTCTCTTGTAGCTCGGCCTCCTCCTTCCCCCTGTCCTCCATCCGTCCTCCATGGCTTCTCTATTTTGTTGGCTTGGAGCAGCTCGCCACTCACCGTCGTCTCCCTGGTCGCCATCCGTGACTTCGTCGATGGTTAGTGTCATTGCTTTCACTTTTTCGATTCTTGTTCGTGTCTCCATCTTCTCTCCCCAAAGCCTTTTTTTGCTGTTTTTAATGTGAAACTGTGAAATTGCCAATTTTTGCTGATTTTGTGCTGCTGCTTTTTCTTTCATTCCTGAAATATTTATTGAAATTTTTGTTACTGCTGTTAAAAATGAAAATCAAATCATTATTGAAATTTTTGTTTAGGTATTAGGGATTACTTGTTGCTGTTTTGTAATGTTTTTTGCTGAATGCTAAAAATGAAAATCAAAGGGTAGTATAAATCAGGACACAATGAAACCGACACAACATGGATTCATCCCTTTTGTCCTCATCAGAAAGCATAACATGTTGCCTGTGCATAGTGTTTATAGTCCTCTAACCTGAGTGCCTAGCTTTGGCACTAGTTCCCTAAATAGAGTATTTGGTCATCAATTTGTATGTGTGGAATTCGAGCCACCTTGTACCACTCTTTCCCACTATTTGGTTTAAGTCTTAGAGTCAGCAAAGGGCATTCTTGAACATAAAGTTGATTAAGGGTGGAAGGAAGTTCTTCATCAGGCAAGAAATAAAGGATGTCACAGTAATGAATTTCAAGTATATGAAGAGCATTCAGATATTGGAGCCTCTGTAGTTTAGCTTCTTGAGACACTGCAATGTGCTTATGCAAGTGAGCTTATATTGGGAGGAAGTATCATGTCCTCTGAAATGAATCTACCATCAGCATGATTTCTGAATCAAAATCCCAACTCTCTCAGTAAATTGAATCGAATCAACCAGGCCTTCCTCTTCTTTTTCTTTTGGTTGATTCTTAATTTTTCCAATAGATGTAACTTTCTAAATCAAGTGGATCAGATCATGTAGCTTTTTTTATTTCAGATATTTTAGGAGATGCATTAGAAGAGCTATTTTGTATTATGTTTGCTATAATAATATTCACATGTTGTGTATGCTTGTGATTGTTTGGTGTTTACATTTTCTTTCCAAATCACTTGCTGTGGTTGTTCTTTGATGTAAGGCTTTGTATTTGTGTGTGTGTGTGAGAATATGTGATAATGTTGAATGCTGTTGCATCTAATAGGACTATAGGATTTCTTGGAATATCCACAACTTTTTGTCCTTTATAATTTATTTATTATTTTATTTTAAAACGATTTTTTTGGTTAGACCACCGGTTAAACCAGTTGAACCATTAAACCAGTGAACCAATGACTAAAGCGGTTTGATGACCAGTTCGGTTTTCAGAACCTTGGTTTTAAATAAAAAGATTTGAAATCAAAATAAAAAAGTTAGTTTCTAATTTAAAAAGATTTGAAATTTAAATTTTAAAAGAAAGGTAAGATAAGAAAGAATCAAATTTTAAAATAAAAGATTTGAAAATAAGTTGAAGAAGATAAGATTTGAAATATGATTTTTTTGAAAAAGATTTTATTTTGAAATTTGAAATTTGAAATTTGAAATTTTGAAAATTGAATTTTTAATTTTGAATAAGATAACATAAGCTTTTGAAAATTGGATTTTAAAATTTTTAAATTTTGAATTTGAAACAAGATAAGATAAAGACTTGAAAAAGATATGATTTTTGAAAAGATTTGATTTTTAAATTTAAAACTAAGATAAGATAAGATAATGATTTTGAAACTAAAATTTGAAAAATTTGATAAGATTTTTGAAAATTAATTAAAATAAAGATAGAAAAGATATTTTTTAATTTTTGAATTTAATGAAGAAAGAGAAAAATAACAAAAAGACACAAACTTAAAATTTTTAGATTTAATAACACCTAGTGTGCGAAAATTAAGAAGAAAAACACAAAGAGATACCAAACTTAAAAATTCTAAGATCAAAACAAAAAGAAAAAAAATAAGAACACTTTGAAGATCAAGAAGAACACCAAGAACAAAACTTAAAGAATTCAAACAAAATAAGAACACACAAAAAAGACACCAATCTTAAAGATTGACTAAAGACTCAAACAAAAGACACTAATTTTGAAAATTTTTTGAAAAAGACTCAAAGAATTTTGAAAATTTAACAAGAATAAAAACAAAAGACTCAAACCAAAAACAAAGATTAAACAAAGAAAAGAAAAGGATTTTGAAAAATATTTTTGATTTTTTTTCGAAAAAAGGAAGAAGAAAATAAAAGAAGCTAACAAAACTAAAGAGAATACCTAATCTAAGCAACAAGATAATCCGTCAGTTATCCAAACTCGAACAATCCCCAACAACAGCGCCAAAAACTTTGTGCATGAATTTCCACACTTCGTACAACTGAACTAGCAAGTGCACTGGGTCGTCCAAGTAATACCTGAGCGAGTCAGGGTTGATCCCACAAGGATTGTTGTTTGAAGCAAGCTATGGTTATCTTGTAGATCTTAGTTAGGCAGATAAAAAGGTAGGTGGTTTGATTGTTTAATTGCATAAAAGAGAATAAAAAGAGAACGTTACTCAGAACTCAGAAATTGTATAAACTATGATAAGATGATGGTTAAGACTTGAAGATGCTTTGTCCTTCTGGATTAATTCTGGTCTTACTGTCTTCTTCAATTATGAATGATTTCTTCTATGGCAGACTGTATGTGATCAACACCATATAGTTGCGGTCGCTAATCTTCTCCAGATCTGAACCCCAGGGTTAGTGTGGATCCATTCTGATTGAGGGTGAAGCTCCTGCATTCCATTCTCCTTCATTATCCTACTCAAAATGCCACAGACAAGGTCAGATCTTTCGGATAAGAGAATGCTATGCCTTTGGGTTCTAGCCTCTACCACAAAGCCCCTAATCTCCCCATACCTCGGCTGAACTGGTGTCTCGAGAAGTCGCCAACGAGGTAGTGGATTAGCTGTCTAAGAGATGTATAATCAAGCTGGTGGTTCGATGCTTTCCAGTTACGTATTTACACGAACCCAAGAAGAACATGGGTGGTTGTCAGGCATGTGGTCTTAGTATGAAAAACAAAGATGATTGCCACGGGTCATCCCATTTGTCAAGTTGAAGAATGAATATACATTTTAGAATTGAATCAAACACGGATTGAAGAGAAATAGTAATACTTTTATTAATCCATAAAAGTCAACATGGCTCCTCCCCTCAACCTAGGAGGTTTAGAAACTCATACTGATAGAAAATACAATGATAAAGGTGTAAAGTGTCAAAAGGTTCTGAATAGTGTAAAAATTATCAAATAAATACTAGACTAACGACTAAGGGTTACATAGGAAAGGGTAAAATAGTCTTTTAGTGCTAAAATTCACTTTTGGAGCCCACTTGGTGAGAGTTTAGGCGGAGCTAGGTTGAGATCCATGTGCTAGGAGGCTTCTAGGGCATTGAACGCTGGCTAGGGGGTCCTCTTTGGGCGTTTGGACGCTAGACTCTTCCTTGTGAGCGCTGGACGCTTGGAATAGGGCAGATGGCTGGCATTGAATGCCAGTTTTGGGCCTTCTATTCTGAAGCAAAATATGGATTGTTATATATTTCTGGAAAGCTCTGGATGTTAGTTTTTCATAATCATTGAGAATGCTTCATTTGGAGTTTTGTAGCTATAGAAAAGATCTTTCAAGTACAAGGAGGTCAGATTCGGACAGCATCCGCAACACTTTCTCTGCCTCTGAAACAGACTGTTACTTCAGCTCCTCAATTTCAGCTAGAAAATGCCTGAAATTGCATAAAAACACACAAAATCAAAGTAGAATCCAAAAATGTAAATTTAACACTAAAACCTATGAAAACTTAATAAAACTTAAACAAAACATACTAAAAACTATATGAAAACAATGCCAAAAAGCGTATAAAATATCTGCTCATCAATCGGCCATAGGGCAGGCATGAATCATATGCACTTGTATGTTTTGTTTGAGAATGCATATGTGTTGGTGTGCCTAATTGCTTAACTGTAATTAACTATGACCTAATCCATTTGTTGTAATTGCTTTCCATACCTGTATTTTTCTTGTCTGTTTTACCTGTGATTGTTTCTGAGAGATCCCTCAGGTGGGTAGATGAGGCGCTGAGGGTGGTTCCTCCTAGAGTTTGGAGGATTGCTGAGAAAGAATACGAAAAGTTAGATTAGAACCCTTAGATAGAAACACCATATTCTTGGTTTAGAGAAAACTTTAGGATACAAATATGGGTTGTTGGAGTTTTGGAATGTCTATGGCTTTCTAGGACATTATTTATTATCTATACGGACACCTTTACCATACTGAAAACTCCCAGTTCTCATTCTATACATATATTGTTGTTTTCAGATGCAGGACGTGAGACACCACGTTAAGCGTGCTAGATACTTTTGGGAGACGATGATCTACCTTTGGGAAATTCTGTATTTCGTGTTTTGTATATGTATATTAGCAGTATACTCCATCATGTACATAACTTATATTTTGTCTCTCTTAGAGTTTGAATCCGGAGAAACAGGACTTGTATTTTGTCTTTTGAAAAAAACTTTGGGGTTGTATATATATATAAATATACTCTGGTCGGCCTTTGCTTTGTAGGTCGAGTCTGGAATTTGCTATTGTATCTTTAGCACCTTATATTATATGTATATTTTTCTTTTCATGTGTTGTTATTTAAGGAGACTGTGCCATTTGAACTATAACTCATTGGCATTAACATTCATCCTCTAATTATTATATTATAATGATTATATATAACCAATAATATTCGCACATCACACGGGTTGATTTTTAGTTTTTACAGTGGAACAACATTTAGCTTGCGGTACACACGGGTCTTACACTAGTTAGCTCTTAACACATGTAAAGCATAAAGATGTTACACTTGTCAAGCAAAGAAACACTAGTTGTTAATTAATCAGATTAATAATTAAATTAACAAATATAATTATTCGTGCCATACACATGATAAAATTGAAATTATAATTTTAAGTAATTTTTATTAAAACTAATTTAAATTATAATATTTGACTAATAAAAAAATAATGAGTTATGCATTGTTTGTTTTTTTCTTAATTTAGTGTTAATTGTATTAACTCTAAAATAATTATTAAACGATTTTAGTAATTTATTTTTTTCAATAAATGATACATATATATTGAATGTGACCATAAATAATTTAGTAATATCTAAATTCACCAACAAATTGTTATATGTGTAAGAACATATTAAAATTAGCTGAAAATAAACAACAAATTATTAGATAATTCTAATGCAGAAATTTCTCCAATAAATAATAAATAATTTAAACCCACTAAATAACAACTCAACACTATCCTTTAATGCTTGCGAAATATATACCTGACAATACTATATCAATGTTAGTATACAAAATTATAGATTAACGTAATTATAAAACTGTTTATCAGAAGAATAAAATAATACGACTTTTTATGAGACAATAAGAATACATTACCCATTAGCACCTAGAATTTGTCAATTTTTTAAATTGATTGTAATAAATTTTAAAAAATTAATAAATTTAATTAAGAGATTTCATTATGAGAAGTGCTAGGGGCCAACAAATTTTGTAATTTGTAGTCATCAATTAGCCATCATTGATGATTTTAATGGTACGAGATTTCATTCAAGGTGTGAGATTACTCACTTTGTTTTTGCTGGTTATGTGCTGGCCAGATTTCAATAAATTGCTGGCCCCTAGACTTTTCCTTTCATTATTACCTTTCCTTTATAAGCTCTCAAAAACTTCTCTATATACCACATTCATTGTGCAGTTATCTTCCAATTGTCTATGATCTTGCAACAGCACTTGCAGACCATCTTTAGTCGTTACTCTTGCCTTTATTATCCAAAATTTTTCATTACATAATATACCATAGGTAAATACTATTGATAGAATCGGTAAACTTTTTCCAAACTTGTACACGGTAATAATTAGCCAATATTTTTAATGGAGATACTTGTTCAGTATATATGTTATCTACATTAATTATGTACTAATATTTTTAGAAAAGCACTAAAAGAATAGATATATAAATATATATAATATTATTTCTCTATAGAAAGCAGATATAAATTGCTATATTCTTTTTTATTATATTATACAACTTAAAGTTATAGTATCATGTTATTATTAATTATAGATACTTACTACAATTATATCAAATTTAATTATGACTCTAAATAAATAAAATAGATAACAATCAATATTATTTTTTTCTTTTTTACATTCAATATTTACTGTAAATATCAAAAATAAAATAACTAATGAATAAAAATGAGTAAAAAATAAAACATAATTAAAATTCAATTTCTTAACTAATTAATTTTGTATCTATACAATATTATTATTATTATTATTATTACTATCCACTAATTAAAGTAGAAAATAAAGAACTATATAATTAAGGAACCATTATTAGAATGAGTGAGAATTATAGAATGAATTATTGTGGATACAACTATCTACTAATAAAATTATTGCACATGAATGAGAATTAGAACTATATCAATTAATATAATTAGAATGAATAAAAATATTGATGATTTATAATAAATTTAATAATGCATTAAATATTGATATAATAAAAGATATTTTCTTAAAAATAATATAATTATACATTATCATGAGCTAATTGTAATATAATTAGAATAAATTTTTTTTTTTTTTAAAAAATATGTGTAATCTTCATAAATTACTTTTATTTTTATTTAATGTATATGTATATATTAATTTTGTTAAATAATTCTAAATATTTCCTTATTTATACATACATATATATTAATTATACATAAAAATATTTAAAATCACATATTATATATATATATATATATATATATATATTATATATATATATATATATATTATTCCACAATGTGGTGCATATGTGTGCAATAAGATTTTATGTTTGATATCCATATACAGCCTCTGACGTGGCGGAAACTTCACCGATTAAAAGTTTATAGATAAAACAGCGTTGCAAGTATAGCTCTTAACCAATAAAAGTTCCGCATATCAATTTAAAAGAGTTGTCACAAAATTTTAGAAATAAAATACTGGGAGTATGAGTCCCAGGTCGTCTCCCAACGAGTTACAGTGAGAATGCTAATTTATTAATCAGGGGTTTTCAAGAGAGTTGAGTTGAATAATGAGCAATAGTTGTAAAATAAAAACTAAGAATGATTATTAATATTCTAAATAAAAGGGCCTTGACTGGGGGAATGATCAATTGGAAGTTCTATCCTTGTTGGGATCTCTTAGGTGTAGTATCAAAAAGGTTGTTATTTTCACTTAGTCAACCCTTACTAAAAAAAGAAAAGTCAAGTGATTGAGCTAACTCTTATTCACAAATCCTAGTCCTCTCCCTTGGGAAGGTCTAGCGTCAGTAAATACAGAACTAGCCAACAACTTCCAATTTAACCTTCACTTAAGCCTTCCAACTCAAGTGCCTCCTTTTAATCAACCCCTATGTCAAGTAGGGAATCTACTCCATTGACATGAATATAATACTCAGAAAAATATAAGAAGAAGACATAATAAATTAAATAAAATAGAGACTGAAAATTAATTAAAAATAAAAGTAATCCTCTGTATCAACAATCCATGAAAATAATCCAATTTCCACTTTAAACAAGAATTAGAAATGTGGGATAAATAAAAGAGCAAGTAAGGAAACAAACTAGAATAGTATCTTCAACGGAGGTGATGACTCTTCAATATCCAAGGCAAAAAGCATAGAACTAATAAACTATGAATGTAAAGAGAACCTAGAGGAAGAGTAGTTCCTCTCTAGATTTAGATCTAAAATCCTAAAACTATCCTAATGAGAATGTGATGATGTTGAATGTTGAGTCTCTGCATGTTTCCTAGCTTTATTCTGTGTTTCTGGGCCGAAAATTAGGTCAAAACGTGGCCCAAAATTGCCCCCAGGATTTTCTGTTATTTCTGCAGATCGCGCATGTCACGCGTACGTGTCGGTCACGCAACTCTAAGAACGGCGTCTCAGTCAAATTTGTATGTCTAGCGTTGGACAGAGGCTTCTTAAAATGTGTCCAATCCTTCAGGGGCAGGGGGGAAGATTTAAAGTTTGCTAAATGGCCTCTTCAGTTATGGGGACTTGCTTCTGACAGATATAGACAAACTGCAGTGTTGGCATGTGAAAATTGGAGTAGAATTCAACTACCCATGATAGATTAACCTGCCGTGGCTGTCTTCGTAAGAATTCCCATTGTCTTCGCTCAATGCGGGGTTCAACAAATTCAACAATGTGGGTCGGGAGGATGAGTAGGTACTCATTGTTATAGTTTTGCCCAGCCAATATGGGGAACATCTGCTCACAGTAGCAGTTAGTGAACCGCGCAGTGTCCTTTGCTGGAAAAGATTTCTCTTTTTCATCCACCTTGATGATCCTCTTGATTCACTTTATTGAGGGCTTTACAGCTGTTGAAGATGGCTCTACCATTAGTGCTCTTTTTGTTCCTTTCCTTGCTGGTGGTTTGGGAGTAGCTTTCTCTTTACCCTTCTTGGTGGCCATCCTGAAAGGAAAAAGGTAAGTACTTTAAAATTTCAAGAGTTAGAGCAAGGAAGAGAAGAGGATTTGTGATAATCAATGCACGGTAAAGAAGGATGTCGTTAACACATGGTCATGACTACATATGATCAGTTCATCAATGGAAACATAGAAAGTGCATGTAATGGCAATTAATGCAAGATGTTTGTTGGCATGCCAACAAAGGCATGAGTAGCATAGATCAAGCATTAAATATCCAAGTTAGATTATCAACTCTTTCAAACTAACGATCTTTTTTGTATTGACAATTATATTTAATCAATAAAATATAAAAGGGATTTTGTGAAAAACAGGCATTAGAGTGGTAGAATAGAATAATAATGCATAATGCCATACGGGCTTTTTCACAGTCACTTAACATGCGTGGTAGATATGTTTTTGAAAGCATAAAAGTGAACATGCAAGTAACCCTTTTATGAAGTAATATTAATTGTCAAACTATTCCTTAATACAAGCAAAATATAGAAGAAAACAATCACCCAATTAAATTTCTAACACCAATCAAAAGAATATAAAAAGAAAAAGAAACAAAGATAATGAATAAAAGAAGAAAAAAAGGAAGAAGAAAACATAAAAAGGAAAAAGAATAATGAAAAAGCAAAGAACCTTGATAATGGATGTGAAAACAAATAAGGGAGGAGAGAGTGAAAAGTGAGAAAGAATAAAGAAGGAAGAAGGGAGAAGAAAGAAATAAGAAGGGATAAGAGAAATTAGGATTGGGGAAGAAAAGATAAGATATCTGGCGCTGATCTGGAAAAGCTGTGCGTCACATGTGACACGGATGCATGGGGCATGCGGTCGCATGGTCTTTGATTATTTCAAGTGACGCGGACGCGTGACCTAATTTGTGCTATTAGCACAAAAGCAGCATCGTGCACGCACAAGTCTCGGTTTCATACGCACATTGCCAAAATTTAGGGTGACGCGTGCGCGTAGGTGACGCGGACGCGTGAATGGCCTATATTTGAATAATGACGCAGACACATGGGGCATGCGTTCGAGTGATGAGGCTTGTGCTTCCAGCATCATTCCAACCCCATTCCGTCATAACTTTCTGCCAGACACCTATTTACGTCGATATCGCAAGGTCACACGTGTGCGTGAGTGACGCGCACGCGTGGAAGGTTGTTTTTGCAAGTGGCGCAGACGCATGGGGCATGTGGTCGCGTGGTCGTGTTTGTATCTATGGCACGCCTCCAGCCAAGCTCCTGCATGACTTTCTGTTCAATTCTCTTTTTTCGCTCATGCACCTATGATGCGGACGCGTCAGCGACGCTTGCGTGTCGCGTGCTTCCTCTTTCTTTTTTTTAAATACAATGCAGAATGCGGTATGCAGATGCTAATGCAAACATTATGAATGACACTAATAAAAATAAAATAAACTAGGAATAAAAGGAACGATTATACCATGGTGGATTGTCTCCCACCTAGCACTTTGCTTTTACGTCCTTAAGTTGGACGATCATTAGGCTCATTCTGCTTCTGTTGGTGGGTCTTCCAGGAGGAAGACCTCTAGCTCTTTGTGATCCTTGATCTTCTCACCATGATAAAGCTTTAGGCGATGTCCATTGACCTTAATGAATTTGGAGCTAGAAGGATGACGCAGTGAAAAACTCCGTATGGCTCTGCCTTTTCTACCCTATAGGAGCCTTCCCATCTTGATCTCAGTTTGCCTAGCATAAGCCTCAGTCTGGAGTTGTAAAGAAGAACTAACTCCCCTGGTCTGAATTCTCTCCTTTTTATGTGCTTGTCATGGACAGCCTTCATTTTTTCCTTGTATCGCCTGGAGTTGTCATATACCTCTAGGCGAAGGTTCTTTAATTCTGCTAGTTGCAGCTTCTTTTAAGCACCAGCTTCCTTATAATTCATGTTGCACTCCTTTACATCCTAGAAGGCCTTGTGTTCCACTTCTACTAGAAGGTGGCAAGCCTTACTGTACACTAAGCGGAAGGGGCTCATCCCAATGAGTGTCTTGTACGCTGTTCGATATGCCCAGAGCGCATCTTGTAACCTGGCACTCCAGTCCTTCCTATGAGGCTTTACAATCTTCTCCAGAATACGTTTAATCTCTCTGTTCAATACCTCTACTTGCCCATTGGTCTGGGGATGATAAGCTGTTGCTACTTTGTGAACAATCCTGATGTGTGGGAAAACGATCCAACACAAAACTCACCGGCAAGTGTACCGGGTCGCATCAAGTAATAATAACTCACATGAGTGAGGTCGATCCCACAGGGATTGAAGGATTAACCTGCTTTTGGCGTTTGGTGGAAACAGTGAGTAACAAGGTTTGGGATGTTGTTTAGCTTCTTTGGTGGTTCGGACTTGAATGTAGCATGTAGCTTTTGATGTCAACTGTATGGAGACGGGTAGTGGAATTGCTGATTTTCTTTCATTTCGTCGGCTTTATCGTGATGTTGGTCTACGAGGTGTACTGCGCCGGAAGTTAAATTAGGTATGTTGCTCTCTATTCTTGGTATTGCTTTTTTGCTGTTTTTTTTTTTTTTTTTTTTTTTTTTTTTTTTTTTTTTTTTTTTTTTTTTTTTTTTTTTTTTTTTTTTTTTTAGAATTGATTTTTTTACATTAGATGACATGATGTTTGCTTGCGAATATCTAACGATTCTCCGTGGACCGAGTACGCGTCTTTTGGTACTACACGTAAGGTTTTTTTTTCCTTTTTTTTGGGGTACGCCTCACAGTTTGTACTATTATGTCCTGGTTAGCGGTTTTGCTGGAGGGACGTATTTGTCAGATTGTGTAATGAATGTTCTGCCATGTGGGTATTTGAGTGCTTGAATGGATTGATGCTGTCTTCCTTTTGTTTATTGTTTTTTTTTCTTCAGTGTTACGTTCGCCTGTGGAACTTGTTTTTTGGTTCGGGCAAATTTATCCTTTTTCCGTTGTTGGTTTATTGTTTGTGTTTTGTTGTGGATTCCTTGTTTGCTTCTGCTCCTTGTCTTGTTTTTTTGTTTTGTTTCTTTTTTTCGCAAGCCTTTTGTGGGGATTATGAGAGTTGTGACAAAGTATTGTTAGTCTAATTTAGTTCGGCCGGCACCTAGCACCCTTTTCAGTTCTATTGTTTTGGTGTCCTCTAGTTGATAAAGTTTATATAGAGGAGTTCTGTAGGCATCATAGGTTTGTAGTTCTAGAGATAATGAAGTAAATTACTGTGAGACATGTTGGCGTTGCCCTACCTTGAACGATCCGATGTTTGTTTTGAGTTGCGAGGTTATGATATTACTAATACACAAATTTTTTTTCTTTCTATGTCTATTTTTTTTTTTTTTTTTTTTTTTTTTTTTTTTTTTTTTTTTTGTCCCTGTTCTTTTGTGATCAATACTTTTCAAATAATCTCTCCTCTTGTTGTGATGAAATCCAATAAACTTGTGTTCACACCATGGATAGACACATAACTTCGCAGCAACTACCCAAGTGTACTGGGTCGTTCAAGTAACAAACCTTACGCGAGTAAGCGGTCGACTCCCACAGAGACTTGTTGGTGATGAAGCAAGCTACTGGTTTGTAAATTTAGTCAGGCAACTCAAATGGTTATGAATGATGAACTAAAACATAAAGTAAAGATAGAGACACTTATGTCATTCATGGGTGGGAATTTCAGATAAGCGTATGGAATGCTTTGTCCCTTCCGTCTCTCTGCTTTCCTACTGTCTTCAATCCTTCTTACTCCTCTTCATGGCAAGCTGTATGTAGGGTTTCGCCGTTGTCAGTGGCTACTCCCATCCTCTCAGTGAAAATGTTCAACTCGCTCTGTCACAGCACGCGCTTTCAGCTGTGGTTCTCGATCATGTAGGAACAGAATCCAGCGATTCTTTTGCGTCTGTCACTACAGGCGCACTCCACAATCGCGAGTTTGAGAGGGCTCGTCACAGTCCTTCATTCATTGAATCCTACCTCAGAATACCACGACAAGGTTTAGACTTTCCGGTTTCTCATGAATGCCGCATCAATTCTGCCTTATACCACGAAGATTCGGTTAAAGAATCCAAGAGATAATCCACCAATCTAAGGTAGAACGGAGGTCGGGTTGTCAGGCACACGTTCATGCAGGTGAGAATGTGTCCCCAGATGTGTCACGGATCTACATTCATCAAGTTTGAAGAACAAGTGATATCTGACAGTAAACGAATTGATAGAAGAACAAGTAGTATCATTGCATTAATACTCGAGGTACTAGGAGAGCTCCACACCGTTAATCTATTGGTGTGTTAGAAACTGCCTATCGTTCTGAACAAATACATAAGAACAAGAGGTCTAGGCATGGCCCAGTAGGAGGCCAGCCTCAGCCTAATGACTAAGAACTAGACCATCCACTAAGATGATCCTAAAATCAAAAATGATCAAAAGATTCACAATAACAATAGTAAAAGGTCTACTTATAGAGAATTAGTAGACTAGGGTTTCCAGAGATGAGTAAAGACATAAAAATCCACTTCCGGCCCACTTGGTGTGTGCTTGGGCTGAGCATATGAGATTTTGTGTGTAGCAGACTTTCTTGGAGTTAAATCGCCAGCTTTTGCCAGTTTGGGCGTTTAACTCCGCATTCTTGTGGCAGTTCCGGCGTTTAACGCCAGCTTTGTCCAGAATTTCTTGCTGTATTTGGACGCCAGTTTGGGCATCAAATCTCCGGGCAAATATATGCGACTATTAATATTTCTAGAAAGCCCAGGATGTCTATCTTTCCAACGCAGTTGAGAGCGCGCCAATTGAGATTCTGTAGCTCCAGAAAAATCACTTCGAGTGCAGGGAGGGTCAGAATCCAAACAGCATCTGCCAGTCCTTTTTGGCCTCTGAATCAGATTTTTGCTCAGGTCCTCAATCAGCACGAAAATACCTGAAATCACAGAAACAACATAAACTCATAGTAAAGTCCTAGAAATGTGAGATTTAATAAAAACTAATAAAATATCTAAAAATTTTTTTTTATATTTTATTAAAAACTACCTAAGAATATTGCCAAAAAGCGTACAAATATCTGCATGTCATCACAACACAACTTAAATTGTTGGCTTGTCCCAAGCAACTGAAAATCAAATAAGATAAAAAGAAGAGAATATACAATGAATTCCAAAAACATCTATGAAGACTAAGTAATTAATTAAATGACGGGGCTTTTAGCTTTTTGCCTCTGGAATAGTTTTGGCATCTCACTCTATCCTTTGAATTCAGAATGATTGCTTCTTTAGAACTCAGAATCCAGATAGTGTTATTGTTTCTTCTAGTTAAGTATGAGATCTTGAGCACAGCTACTTATTGAGTCCTGGCCGTGGCCCAAAGCAGCTTTGTCTCCGTATTACCACGGATACATACATGCCACGCACATAATGGGTGAACCTTTAGATTGTGATTCAGCTTTGCTAGAGTCCAATTAGAGGTGTCCCAGGTTCTTAAAGGGGCACACTCTCTTTGCCTTGGATCAAACTTTATTTCTTTCTCTCTTTTTTTCTTTTTTTTTTTGAATTCACTGCTTTTTTTCTTGCTTCAAGAATCATTTTTATGATTTTTCAGCTCCTCAGTAAATGTCTCCTTTTTCAGCATTCTTTCAAGAGCCGCATTCATGGACAACAATATCAAAAGACATTGCAATAACTTCAGGTATCTATCTTTTCACTTCACAATTTTATAATAAAAAATCAAAATTAATTTATAAAATTCAAAATTCCTTGCAATTCTTCTCCTTTTACAATTAAAACATTTTTCATTCAAGAAAGGTGATGGACTCATAGGACATGTTCATAATTTAAGGCATAGACACTAAGAGCACTAATGCACAAGACACGAACATCAGATAAACATAAGCATAATTTTCGAACAAAAACAGGAAATAAGGAACAAGGGAGATTAAAGAACGTGGGTCCTTTTTGCGTTTGGGGGTTCCTTTTTTCCGGGTTTTTGGGTCTTTTGGGTCCACCTCAGTGATGCCGCGGCTTGTTCTTCCTTGAAGATCTTATGAAGTCCTTGAGCTCCTCAAATGTCACTTCTTGCCTTTTGCTTGGCTCCCTCTCTCATCGATTCTTTTTGGATCTTCTCTAATTTCATGGAGGAGAATGCAATGTTCTGGATGTTCCACCTTTAGTTGTCTCATGTTGGAACTCAATTCTCTAGGGAGGTGTTCAGTGCTCCCAATAGTTTTTGTGGCAGGAAGTGCATCCTTGAGGGGCATCTCAGGGCTTTGATGATGAGAGGGGTCTCTTGTTTGCTCATCCTCTTTAGTGATGGGTTTGTCCTCATTACAATGGGATGTCTCCTCTATGTCACACTCCGAACTGAATAACAGAGTGAATGAGATGAGAAAGGCTATCCTTGCCAAGGTAGTGGACTTGTCCGCCACCTTATAGAATTCTTGGGGCTACTAATCCATGAACTTAGCTCTTTTCTTCTCCAATCCATCGATGCTAGACAATTCCCCATGATGGCCCGGTCTAAAGTAACTTCGGACCGGTTGCTAGTGGGAATGATTGAGCGTTGGATAAACTACAACCATCCCCTAGCACGGGCTTGAGGTCATGGCTTCTCAGTTGAACCGGCTTCCCTCTTAAATCTCTCTTCCATTGGGCGCCCTCTTCACAAATGCATGTGAGGACTTGGTCCAACCTTTGATCAAAGCTTACTCTTCTATTGTAAGGATGTTCATCTCCTTGCATCATGGGCAGATTGAATGCCAACCCCACCTTAACATTTTTTTTCGGCGCTAAAATCCAAAAGATTTCCCCGAACATTGTAAAGCCAATTTTTGGATTCGGGTTCACACTTGATCATGGTTCTTGGTAATCCATGAATTGGCATAGAACTCTGAACGCGCATTAAGATTCTGACTGTTGATGGGGTTGGTAAGAACTTCCACTCTACTAACAGATCTCATGTCGGATACCGGATATGTCACTCTTTTTTGAGTTTAAAAGGGCTCGGGATCACCTTCTTCGGCAAAACTTCATAGAAGTGGTCTTGATACACCCTTGAGATGAAATCTCTCCATCTCTCCATGTGCGGAGGTGCAAGCTTTTGGGCCTCCTCTTCCTTCTAGAGGTTTATTCTCCGACCTTGAATGCCATAAATGGTTATGGAAAAACAAAAGCATGCTTTACACACCACTAAAGGTTTGCTCGTCCTCAGGCAAAGAAGAAGAAGGAGTAGAAGAAACGAAAGAAATGAAGGAGCTGGAGAGGGCTTTGTGTTCGCCAAGGGGGGAAAGTAGTGTTTAGGTTGTGTAAAAATGAAGGAGGTGAACGCGGGGTTTTTATATATTGCGGTGAGGAGGGGTTAGGGTCGGGCTATGGAAGGTGGGTTGGGTGGGAAAGTGTTTGAATTTGGGGAATGGTGAGGTAGGTGGGGTTTTATGAAGGAATGTGAGTGGTGAAGAGAAAGATGGGATTTGATAGGTGGAGGGTTTTTGGGAGTTTATAGGGGGTTTTTTTTTTTTTTTTTTGTGTTTTTTTTTGGGTTTTTGTATTTTTTTTTGTTTTTTTTTTTTTGGGTTTTTTTTTTTTTTTGAAGAAGACGGAGAGTGGTGGTCGTAGGTAGCGTCGCTGCTGGGTCACTGATCCCGAGGTGTCAAGCCGAAATCATAATATTAGATGAAGGGAGGGTCGAGAATGGGGAACGGTGTCGAGGGTTCTCTTGCAGCTGTAGTCCATGGTCGTAGCGGAGTAAATTTCTCGTTGCTGGCACTGTGGGTATCGGTGGCAGTGTCATGCTTGCTCGTCTAGCCTGGCCCCTGCAGCATCACACTAGGAGGTGCTGGCGTTTTACGCCAGTAAGGCTAGTAAATGGTTTACGCCCGTCTGGCACATTTTTGGGCGTTTAACGCCAAAAGGGGCAACCAGACTGGCGTTAAACGTCAGAAAGAAGCAACAATATGGCGTTAAACGCCAGAAATGGGCACCAGACCGGCGGTTGCTCTTTGAAATCTGGCGTTCACGACCGGGCTGTGCCGCATTTTGGCGTTTTGAACCCGCCAAGTTCTTGGCCCTTTCTGACGTTTAACGCAGCTTCTGGTGTTCCTTTTTGGCGTTTAAACGCCCGGAATGGTGCCAGGACTGGGCGTTTAAGGGCCAGACTGGCGTTATCGCCATTTTAATAGACTCTTCACGGTTGGGTTAAACGCCAAGCAAGATCTCCTCCATGGTGTGTCTATTTTTTCTTTCTATTTTTCTTTATGTTTTTGCTTTTATCAAATTGATTTTGTACTCTAAAAAAAAAACAATAAACTACAGAATACATAAAATAACAAAGGAAAATAGATAATTATAACATATTTTTTTGGGTTTTGTCCTTGCGAACTGTTGCTTTAAGTGATAGCTTGATAATGGGCTTCACTGTGGAGCTACAGATCTCAGAGCATGTTTGGAACCTCCCAACCCCAAACTTAGAGTTTGCAATGTGGGTTTCAACATACCAACTTTAGATTTTTGGCTCCCACACTCATAACTTAAAGTTTGACTGTGGGTCTGTTTGACTTCTGTTTTGGAGAAGGCTCTTCATGCCTCCTTCTCTATAGGTGATCAAGAGGGAATTCCTTGTAGCCTTTAACACAATAGGATCTTCATTCACTTGATGATCAATTTTCCTCTGTCTACACCTCATCACAGCCTTTCTGTGGCTAGGAAGGGTCTTCCAGATGATGGATTCATCCATGCACTTCCCAGTCTCTAGAGACTATGAAACTGCAGGCGAATGTTTAATGGTCTTCAATCTTTACCAGAAAATCCTCTACTAGTCTCCATAAGCTTGTTTCTTGAATGTGTCTGCCATCTCTAGTGAGTTTTTTGCAGCTTGCACTTCAAAGATCCTAGTTCTCCATTACCAGAGAAGAGCCATTGAGGTTTAACACTTGACTAAGGTACAAAGGTTTAGGCAATGTCTAAAAAAAAAAAAAATGAAAATTGAAAACATTTTTTTTTCAATTCTGTTTCTTTTGAGGTCCAGTTTCATACCTAGACAAGTCATCCTGTTCTTTTTGTGAGCATACAAGGGGGGTCATCCCTGCCAGTCTCTATTACCAATAATCTTGCATGTTATCTGCATGATTGGCTATCCACCAGGTATTACAGAAACCTTGCTACTAATACTTATCATGTTTAGAATTGAATCATCATCTCAGAGGCCAGAATACTACGAGTAGATGGTAGAAGTAAATCTCAATGGGATTCTATATAGGTCTGCTATGTGTAGCCCAGAATTTCCCATGTGTCCTCATTTAAAGGTACTCATTGGGGCCGAGGACGTCCATGTAGGTCTTCCTTACAGTGGCGATTATAACTGCCATCTTCCATCTCCTCTCCAAAATTCGGCCATGTGATGGCCTTTGCACTCTCTGCCTTGTTGGTGAATTTTCTCTGTATTGCTTGGAAGAGTACTAGGAGGTTGGCGTGGAGTATTCCAGTAATTTCTTGCTCAGCTGACGCACTTGTGCTCCAAGTGTTTAATAGGGGACCTTGTGTTCAGTCCATGAAACTTTGAGTGGTTCTTGTATTAGATTCAGAGCCATGGTTGCTAATCAGAGGTGTTCTTGCTTAGAACTCTCTGTCTGTTGCCTGAGAAGATGATGGAATAAGTTGCTTTGCCATGCTAAAACTGTTTCTTCCCCATTATTTTTGTTGAAACCTTTGTTTGATTTGGTCTCCTGTTGATCTTCCATGAGAGATTTGGATATTTCTCCATGAAGATTATAGGTTTCATAGGTTCGTAATTCATACGTTACTTAGGGTTCTCGTCATTGCTTTAGATATACATTCTCTATTACTGCCTTTTCTTTCATTAGACGTTGAGATTTCAATTGAGTTGGGAGTCAAAATAGTCTATCTTCTTCGATAGCGCTATTAGTATGGTCTCGTGGTTGCTTTGATTAGATACATGATTTTGAAATCATTCTTATTAGGAAACTTATGCTAAGAGTTTCATATTTATATTACTGACTATGATTGGTATCATCAGAATCGTCTTGAGTTGCCATATGTTCAACAGGGGATTACCGTATTTAGAAGTAGTAGGTATGAAAATTGGGCCTTATTTTGCAGTCCTCAACTCTGAAGCTCTTCTGTACGCGCATCTTAACTTCGTGCATGAAGGAGATCAGCTTCCAGCAAAGCAGATAATCCAAAGAACATCTTGGACAGTTCAGAAAAGACACGTCTTAGAAAGAACAATACCTATGTGATCATATCAGAAAGGCCATTATCAGAGGGACACTATTCTGATTAACTATGTCTTATGTCAATCTTCCCAGCTTCATAGAGGGTTCTCCTTCCTTCTTAGTACTGTTTGGACTTCCACTCTAAGCTTACTCAATTTTTGAGGTGGAAAGATACTTTGCCAAGAAGCATTGACTAGCTTTTCCATGAGTTGAACAACAGGCTTTCTTTACGTGCTGGAGTCACCATAATCTGGCTCTGTCTCTCTTAGCAAAAGTGGAATAGCATAGGTTTGTAGACCTCAGGGTCCAATCCCGATTAGTCTTGACAGTGTCACAGAATTTGCAAGAATCAGCTAAAAACTTGATGAGGATCCTTCCAATGGAAGTCCATGAAACTTGCAATTCTGTCTGCATTTAGAGAACTATTGAGGCTTAAGCTCAAAGTTGTATTGCTCCAAATGTGCAGATAGTGTTATGCTTCTCCATAGAAGTCGGAGTAGAGTGCAGTAAAGTCACCCAGCACCTTCCTTGGCATTATTGGCATTGTTGTTGTTTTCGATTGCATGGTCATTCTCTTTTTGAAAATTATGCTCGTTAAGGTCTCTACAGAGAATTGTGCCTTGAGCTTCTTTAGTTCTCTTCAGGGTCCTTTCGAGTTCAAGGATCAGCCTCAACAAGAATGCCTTTTTCTTTGCTGCCTGCTCATATGAAGAGAGAGAACAAGAAAATTGGAGAATCCTATCGGTCACATAAAAAAAAAAAAAGAATCCTGAGGCAAGAAAATGGAAGAAGAGTTAGAAAATTCGAACTAATCAAAGAGAGATGGAGTTCGAATTGTTGCATTAAGGAATGGTGTTAGTCCATAAATAGAAGGATGTTGAGAAGAGCGAGAAGAAATTTTTGAAAATAATTAAAAATATTTTAAAAACATTTAAATTCAATTTTTTTTTTTTTATTTTTCAATAGCAAGATTAGAAAAAGAAGATAAAGGATTTTGAAAAAGATTTTGGAAATTAGAACAATAAAGATTTGATTTGTGAAAATATTTTGAAAAAGATGTGGTTAAGAAGATAATGATGGAAAAAAAATAAAAAATAGAGATAGATTGAAACTTTTACAAAGATTTTGATTTTAAAAATTAATAACTTGCGCTAACAAAAAATGATATGATTCAACACATTAAACCTTTCTCACAGAAAAGGCAACATACTTGAAAACTGTTGAAATCAAATCATTAATTGATAGCCAAGTATTTTGAAATGGAAAGAATTATATTTGAAAAATTTAATAAAAAAAAAATAAAAGATTGTGATTTGAAAAAGATTTGATTTTGAAAAGATCTTTGAAAACTTGAAAAAAATTGCATTAGAAAAACAAATTTTTCTCTCCTTGTGCATCCTGACCACCATTTCTGCGTTAACGAATGGTCCATTTTGGCGTTTAAACGCCCAAACCACTACCCTTATTCGGCGTTAAACGCACCAGCCAGCCCGCTGGCTGGGTTTCTAAACGCCAGTTTGCCTTACTCACTGGGCATTTTGAATGCCCAGTTTTTGTTCAGTGTTAATTCCTTCCTGATATTTGCACTCATTCATCGACAAATATATAAAGACACAAATTAAAAATATTTTTTGGATTTTAATAATAAGGATATTAAAAAATGCTCAACAAATCAAAAACAATCGGCAGGCCAAACTTAGAGTTTGATATCTGCTGACACTAAAAATGAGAATAATATGAGAGCCATTAAAACTCACAGTTCAAGGAGAAATTAAAATTTTAATTCTTATTAGCAATGATCATAAGAGACAACTTGAAGATTAATGAGACACTGCATGAATGCAAGAGAACAGAAAACTGCAATTGAACCTAATTTAAAATGAAAACACTAGACTTCAAACAAGAATCATAAAATACTTTTTGGTTTTGTTATGATTGTAAAATTTTTTTTAACTTTTTCAAAATTAAGTTGGGAAAAGAAAATAAAGGTATCAAAAATTTTCTTAGATGAGAAACTTTCAGGAATCATACAATGTTAGTCTAAGCCTTTAGTCTAAAGAAATTAGGACATGGCTGAACAGCTTCAGCAGGACATTATTCAGAGTAATTGTATGAAATCAATCAGCTTTGGTGATGATAAGACCATCACCCTTGAAACACTAGATACTTCTTGAAACTCTGAGAAAATACCTAATCTATAGCAACCAAGGATGAACGTCAGTTGTCGAAACTTCAAAATCCCGGCAACGGCGCCAAAATTGGTGCACGCAATTGTGATCTCTTCTATTGTCACAACTCAAATAATCCCGGTGAGGAAGGTGCCAAAACTTGTGCACACCATGTACATACGCACGTAACTTCGCAAACAAATAACCAGCAAGTGTCTGGTCGCCAAAGTAAAAACCTTACGCGAGTAAGGGCTCGATCCCAATGAGATTGAATTGGTATGAAGCAAGCTATGGTACCTTGTAAATCTTGAGTCCGGAAACTCAAATGGTTATGAATGATGAATAAAAATAAAGTAAGATAGAGATACTTATACTGTTTCATTGGTGGAATTTCAGATAAGCGTATGGAGAGCTTGTTCCCTTCCGTCTCTCATTGCTTCCTACTTGTTCCAAAGATTCATCAATTTTCCCTTCTTACTCCTTTCCATGGAAGGTTTATGTATGGTTTCACCGTTGTTAGGGTGGCTACCGTCATCCTCTCAGTGAAAATGTTCAACGCACCCTGTCACGGCACGACTATTCATTCGGTTCTCGATCATCTAGGAAAAGGAATCGCGCATTCTTTTTGCTTCTGTCACAACGCCTCACATCGCGAGTTGTTGAAGCTCATCACAGTCATTTCAATCATTGATCCTACTCAAATACCACAGACAAGGTTTAGACCTCCGGATTCTCTTGAATGCCCCATCCAATCTATAGCTTTACCACGAAGATTTCGGTATAAAAATCCAAGAGATTCCACCCAATGCTAAGGAGAACGGAAGTGGTTGTCAGGCAGACACGTTCATAGGTGAGAATGATTATGAGTGTCGACGGATCATCACATTCATAAGTTGAGAACAAGTGATATCTTAGGTACAAGAACAAGCTGAATTGCAATAAGAAACAATAGTAATCTGCATTAATAACTTCGGGTACCGATGGCAGAGCGCAACACCTTCAATGCTATGTGTGTTAGAAAACTCCACCGTTGAAGAATATAAGCAACCAAGCGTCTAGGCATGGGCCGGGCGAGCCAGCCTCCAATGATCTAAGAACTAAGATGTCCCAAGATCGATGCTAAAGATCAAAGAAATGATCGCAGAAGATGTCACTATATACAATAGAAAGGTCCTACTTATAGGAATAGTAGGCTAGGGTTTTACAGAGATGAGTAAATTGACATAAAAATCCCTTCGGGGCCATTGGTGTGTGCTTGGACTGAGCATTGAGATTTTTTTGTGTAGAGACTTCTCTTGGAGTTAAACGCCAGCTTTTTGCCAGTTTGGGCGTTATCCCATTTTCGTGGCCAGTTCGCGGCGTTAACGCTGAGGTCATCTTGAAATGACCTGATTTGGAGCGCCAGTTTGGCCATCAATACTCGGGCAAACATCATATGGACTAGTTATATATTTCTAAGAAAGCCCAGGATGTACTTACTTCAACGCCATTGACGAGCGCGCCAATTGCGCTTCGTAGCTCCAGAAATCACTTCGAGTGCGAGGGAGATCAGAAGTAACAGATTTGCAGTCTTTTTCAGCCTCTGAATCAGATTTTTGCTAGGT